>PVIJ01003241.1:36466-139631 GCA_004024925.1 Scalopus aquaticus | reverse complement strand
TGCGTGCGTGTGTGTGTGTGTGTGTGTGTGTGTGTGCGCGCGCGCCGTAAAGCGGGTGGGGGCCGCGGAGAGGGGTGGCTGCTGAGGCGGAGATTTTGTAGGTGGCTGCCCTGCTGAGTGGGCGGGCCTCGAGCTTTGGCCTCGGGTCTCTCGGCCCGGGTCCGAGCGGGTGGACTGCCGGGTTGGTAGCTGTCAGATGCACGCTCTGCAGGGATTCAGGAGGAAGACAGCTGCAGGAATGCTACCTGTCTTGAGCCAGAGGTGCTGGTCTTTGCGCTGCCACATCGGGGTGATATGATTAGGGTTGATTCTTCAGGCTCTCTTTACAGAGCATTGAGCTAGCGTTTACTGCTTACTGTGTGTATTGGAGTTGACCTCACTGATTTTCTCAGCTCAATGAGGTGGCTACTGTGTCTCCCCTTTTCACAGATGAAAAAAATTGAGGCTCAGCGAGATTAAGATAAGGAATTTGCCCAAGGAGCTTATCAAGGTCATCTGGGAATCCTTGATTCAAATATCATATCTTTTCTGTAGGTCTGTATCCTTCGTCTTGCAGATATAAATATGAGGAAAATGAGAATAGTAGTACGTTTTTTCCTGAGAGTAAATTGAAAACACATAGGTGGATACAGTTTACTTTCCCCAAACGTAGGCTGTTGGATGTGTTTTGCTGCAGCCTAGCCAGATCATTTAAAAAGATTTATTTTTAAAAGATGGCTCTGGGCACCTTTACCATCTTTGCAGTAAAACTGAGCAGAAAAAATTTACCTCCACAGGGCCTCCCTGGTGGCTCAGCGGTTAACTAAGTGCTGAACTGTGGAGCTGTCAGCGGCGCTAGGCGCCATTCAGATTCCCACATGGCGGATGTCTCCTGGCTCCCCGCTGCTCCCCTCAGCAGTGTACTTCGGTCTATCTGCCTGTAGTGTTAGCCTATTCTCTGCCTGTTCTGCTCCCGGCTCTGTGTCTGGTGAACCTTCTCGCTGCCCCACGCCTCTGGCCTGTACCCCAGCTTGTGTGCATAAATAAATATATCTTTAAAAAAAAATTTACCTCCACAAATACAATTATATTTATCAAGTTCTTTTTTTTGCAAAACTGCATTTCTTGGAAGTACAGTTTTACTTAGTTACTTATGTAGTTTATTTTTGATGCATACAGGGAACTCATAGTTGGGTTATTTGCTTGAGATTTCCTTATTGCAAAATTTGTGGCTGGTTTGTGTGGCAATGACTACACAGTTCATTGTCTTAAGCAATGTTTTTGAGTTTGTCAAAATTTAATATGTAGGATTCCGTAGAAAGTTATCTTTTTTTTTTTTTTACAGATTTATTTATTTATGCATACAAACTGGGGTGTAGGCCAGAGGTTTGGGGTTGTGAGAGGATTCACCAGAGATAGAGTGGGGAGCAGAACAGGCAGATCGACTGAAATACACTGCTGAGGGGAGCAGCGGGTGAGTCAGGAGAGGTCTGCTGCACCATGTGGGAATCTCCCTGGCTGGGGATCGGACTTATGCTGCAGTGGCTCTACATAGCTTCATAGTGCTGCGCTCAACCTGTTATGCTACCAGGGAGGCCCAGAAAGTTATCTTGAAATGGTGTTTTTTCCGCTAATGTGCAGCAACTAATCAGTGTTTATAAATTAGCTGAAAATTGTCATTTTAGCATTTGTGTGGACTGTTTCATTCATCATGGTTCATGAAAAAATAGTCTATACATTTCTCTTTTACAGAAAAATTTTGATAAATTCCTTTGAGTAATTGAAGCTTTCATGAATTGTTGTAAATGTTTAAGAAACCTATTGATGCCTGATTATTGTGCTCTATAATTTTCTCTAGTATTAATTTTAAGAAAATTTGTAGTTGTCTTTGTAATGTCTGCAGCAAAAGTTCCAATAATAGTGGATGGTTCACAGATTGATTGTTGTTTGGTTAAAATATACATGTTTTCTTGTTGAATTTATTGTTATCAAATGGTTATCTAGTCATGCTCTCCATGTGTCCCTTTTGAGAGAACTAGCTGTTAAAGGCCCATCTTAAATAATTGGGCTACAATATAGACACAGTCTTTTAAGTAACATTTTTGGTGGCCCTTTCATTCCTAGTTTATTGCTGCCAAAGGATTAAACTGTATTTAATAAATGCTGTGCTGAAATGTAGTTGTTTGCTTCTCAGCATTTCCCACAGCTTTTAGGTTTTTATTTTCCCCTTGTAGGATTGGAACTCTTCGGGCCCGCCCCACCCCCACCATCTTTTTAAATTGTAAAACAGTTTCAAACATAACGAAAACAGATAATGAACTTCATGCAATGATCTTCTGTCTAGATTGAGCCTTTGTTGATGTCTTGCCATATTTCCTTTATCTGTAATATGTGTATATTAATTTTGAACTATTATGAAACTAATAGACATTATGATACTTTACCTCTAAATATGTCAGCATTCCTCTTCAGAGATAAGGGCATTTTGTTACATAGCTAAGACAGTATTGTTAATTTTCTTAGTTAAAATTTACTATGATAATTAGTTAATAGTTTCTTATTCATAGTTCCTTAATGTGATCTAATATCCGTCCATATTTAAATCTTTCCTCTTGGGTATTTTACACCCAACCCCACCAAACCAGGATCCCATTAAGTGTTTAGTCATCACATGTGATTGTTGAATTGCTTTGACCTCTTTTAATCTAAAACAAACAGCTTCATCTCCTCCCCCATTTTAAAAGACATTTTAAAAAGTGATCTAGCCAGTTGTCTTATTATAAAATGAGTCACATTCTTTTTTTTTTTTTTAAAGATTTATTTTTTATTTATACATACAAGCTGGGGTACAGGCCAGAGGCGTGGGGCGGCGAGACGGTTCACCAGAGACAGAGCGGGTAGCAGAACGGGCAGATCAGAAATACACTGCTGAGGGGAGCAGCGGGCAAGGCAGGAGAGGTCTGCCACGCCATGTGGGATTCTCCCTGGCCAGGCGTCGAACTCGCGTCGCCCGCTGCCGACAGCTCCATAGCACAGCGCCCAACCGCTGTGCCACCGGGGAGGCCCCATGAGTCACATTCTTGATCTGCCTGATTTTCCTCCTCTTTGGTGTCCTTTATAATGTTCCTCTATTTCTTCTATATTATTAGCTAACTGTAAGCCAAGTTTAAAGGGTTGATTAGTTTCTACTAAGTGATACTGTATACTTCATACTGCTTTCCATCTGGAGACATATGCTGTCAAGTCCTATAAATTGTGATGCTGAGTTTGATTGCTTGGTTATGGGCCTTAAGGTAAGGTATATTTTCCCCACTACAATTGGCCAGTAATCTGTGGCACAGTAATTAAAATTGTAGTGTTAGCCTATGCTCCAATAATGTTTTACCTAATATTTTAGCATCTGTTGCTGTACCTCGTCAGGCTTACTGTTGACTTTCAGTGTTAGCAATCTTGTTGGTCTATAGATAGAAACAAAGTCACAGGAATTGTAAAATACCTTCTGCAGTTACATCAATTAGGTCCTGATTTAGTGCATCTTTAGCTTTTTAATTATGAATTCAAGGTATCTCCTTGAATTGTAAAAACCTGGCTTGTGGAAATTGGGGAACACTCAGTACCTCTCTTTTTCTGTAGTCTCACTTATGGCATGTGTTTTTTTAAAGTTTTTCTTAGCTGGCATATGTTGCACAGGAATATTCAGAAATACAATGAATGACGGACACAATAAAAAAAAAAGAGGAAAATTGTCTATTATCTGGTGTAATGTAAAATACCTAAATTCTCCTGATTCTATCACTATGTGAAGTTCAAGAATTATAATTTTTTTGAACTTCACTTGTGTTCTCATTTCATTATGATTGTTAGTACACATTTATGAATTTCTGATAATGAGGTGTTTGGTTACATTTAGTGGTGAACCTCATTTAAATTAAGCCAGATATAAATAAATATGTAATATAAAGTTGAATTTATTTTCACTGTAATTATTATTATTATTTTTTTAAGATTTATTTATTTATACGTACAAGCTGGGGTACAGACCAGAGACAGAGTGGGGAGCAGAACAGGCAGATCAGAAATACATTGCTGAGGGGAGCAGCGGGCAAGGCAGGAGAGGTCTGCCACACCATGTGGGATTCTCCCTGGCTGGGCGTTGAACTCGCATCGCCCGCTGCCGACAGCTCCACAGTGCAGCGCTCAACCACTGCGCCGCCAGGGAGGCCTATTTTCACTGTAATTAACTGACATTTAGTAGTTGATTGTTTTAAAGAAGTATTGATAATAGGATTTACTAAAGTAACACATTCTCATTAGAAATAAAATTTAATTCATAAAACAGTTTACATGAAGTTTTCTATACATCTCATAAATCAGGATGAATTTTATATATATATATATATATATATATATATGTATGTATATATATGTATAAAAACATATAGGTGTCCTAACACCTAGCACAATGACTGGAGCCAAATGTTTCTGAAATAAATAATTGGCAGGTAGCAGTGACCTTTGATGATTTTCAAAAGTTCTCTTCTGAATTTATGGTATCTTTTTTCCTCTCATTATTTTGTTTTATTTAGCAAACCTAATTTCTACATTCTAGGCAGTGATTTTTCTTCATTTTATTAGAAGAACTGGGGTGTAGGCCAGAGGTGCAGGGGGTGAGAGGATTCACCAGAGACAGAGTGGGGAGCAGAACAGGCGGATCTACTGAAATACACTGCTAAGGGGAACAGCAGGCAAGACAGGAGAGGTCTGCTGCACCATATGTTAGCTCCCTGGCTGGGGATCTGACTCAGGCCATAGGGTTGATAGCACTGAGACTTAACCCCTAGGACACCAGAGGGGCCCTCTAGGCATTGATTTTTTTTTTTAGATTTATTTATTTATATATACAAGCACTGGGGTGTAGGTCAGAGGCATGGGGAGGTGAGAGGATTCACTAGAAACAGAGTAGGGAGCAGAACAGGAGGATTGACTGAAATACACTGTTGAGGTGAGCACTGGGTGAGGCAGGAGAGGTCTGCTTAGCCTTGTGGGAAGCTGTCTGGCAGGGAATTGAAACCCTGCCGAGGATAGCCTCATAGTGCTGAGACCTAACAGGTTGCGCCACTAGGGAGGCCATCTAAGCATTGATTTAATGACCACTTGAAGGTATTCATAGTTACTCTTATTACTCGATGAGTTAGTTAGTTACTATACTGTTGTTACAGATGAGGACTGAAGCACAGAGACACTAAATAAACTTGCCCATGTTCTCCCTCTCTCTCTTTTTTAAGATTTTTTTTTTTATTTATGCATACAAGATCTGGGGTGTAGACTAGAGGTGGGGGGTTGTTAAGAGGGTTCACCAGAGACAGAGTAGGGAGCAGAACAGGCGGATCTACTGAAATACGCTGCTGAGTGGCTGAGTGGCTCAGCTGGCGAGACAGGAGTGGTCTGCTTCGCCATGTGGGTTACTCCCTGGCCCCGGGATTGAACTCGGGCTGCCGTTGCAGATAGCTTCATAGTGCTGAAACTTAACCCCTTGTGCCACCAGGGAGGCCCTGTTCCCGCTTTTTGTTTGTGGTGAAGTTGGGATTGAATGCCGGCAATTTGAATACAGAATTTATGCCTTTAACAAGTGCACCATGCTGCCCTCAAGGTCAACCAGAAAACTGGATTTACTTTATAAAATAGTATCTTTATCGTTCTTGGAGTACCTACTATGTACTCCCTAGGGAGAGGCTTCCAGAGACCTTTCAGAGACAATAGTTGAACTAGATTAGAAAATCCTACACTTCTACTGATTGTGATGATAATGTTCATTGGAAAAAATTACAGAAAAAAAATAAAGAAGAAAAGAAATAAGCAGTTCAAAGTATAGAACTTGAGAGTCAGACCTGAATGTGAGCCTTGGCTTTACTGGTTAACCTTGCTTCCCTTATCTGTAAAATAACTGAGATACTAGTACCTAACTGAGGTTTGCTACAAGGTTTAAATGAGAATATTTTTAATAGAGTGCCTAGCATATAATAAAAGTTCAGAAAATATTATCACTTATTGTGAAAAGCTCACCTAGTCCACACAGGTCATGTCTATTTTGATGTACACAGAAATCCTCTTATTTAATGGGATCGGAACGGGTAGTGTTTAGTTTAATTTAAAAAAATTAATATATGGGGACTAAAAGTGATGCATTTTTACCTTAAATCATTTAGTTTAAAAAAGAAACAGATGTAAAACATTCTGAGTCTGTGATCCACCTAGAATTGTATGATTTTTTTTCCCTCTGGCCATTTTATAGTTTATTCATCTATATTTCTTTAGCAACAATTTTTTTTGGTAACCAGCCTTTTGAGTTTTTCTAAACTCTCAATTTCATTTTCATAGAAACAATAACTCTGTTCACATTCACAGTTTCATTGATATATGTAATACTAAGTTCTAGAGTTATTGTAAGAAGTACTATAAGAAGTACATAAATATACCTAATTTTTGGCAAGTTTATGGGAACAAAAGTGTACCTGTCTGGTGAAAATTAAGCTCAACAAGTGGTAAATATACAGAAGTTTATTAGAAGTCTTTATAGAGAGAGCAAGAGTGTTGCTTAATTTGCCAAATTGATCTATTCAGGAGATTGGATAAGAGCAAATAGTGTTTCCTTCCCTTTGGTATCCAATTATATGAATGTATGTATTATGCAGATATTTAAACAAAGGTATCAAAGCTACATAGTTCTGGTATCTCAACTTTATTTCAACTCCATCAGGTTTTTTTTCATTTGTGCTTTTGACTTTTCTTTGTATTCTGGTTCCTTGGCGGGATATAGGTTGAAGATTCAGTCTCCCCAGTCTTCCATATTTGTTATTGTCTCCCAATATTTTCATCTCTTTGTTATTTTACTTTGCATTCCAGGAGAGCTCATGTTTTACCTTTATAGCCTTATTTACAATTCTCTTTATTATACTGTTCAATGTCTATTACACGTATTTTTCATCTCATGAGTATTTTAATTCTGCAGTTGAATCTTGGCAGTCCTCACCACTTTTCCCTTTCATCCTTGTTTTGCATCTCAGCCTGGTCTCTCCTTTGGCTTTTTGTTCTTGTATTTTAAAGCCATATGTTATGGCATTGGGGGTGATACGACACAAGTTTCTAACTGAATCTTGGAAGAAAAGTAATATTTGAGTGTCTGTTACATGCCAGCAACTTTATTCATGTTTTTTAATTTCCCAGTAACTATAGTAGATCATATTGTTCTGATTTTACAAGTGAGCAAACTGAGACTGAAAGTTGCATAGTAGAATTGGGATTTTGTGTGGTTCATCTAGTTCGAACAGGGTTTTCTTAGCCTCTCTGCATCCACATTGCTTGCATTATGTGCAATATTCTCTGTGGCAATACGCACCTTAGGCCCTTCTGACACTTGAGCCAATATGGCTTAAAAAACCAAGAAACTCTCAAATTCAGATGTTATTCTCATCTCTTATACTTGGTAATTGCTAAGTCAAAGAGTTCTGATGAATACTTGGGTAAACCTAAATAAATGTTTTCTTTATTTGTGTTATGTATACTTTTCAACGAGATGAGAATAACTGGCCTGTTTTAAATAAATGGTATAGGAAGTATGTTCATTTTTCTGATGTCTGGCAATAGTATGGGAGAGTTTAATGTACTTGATCAGAGAATTGATAATAAAATTTCTTGAAATTAATAAAATTAACATTAGGAAAGTGATTTTTTTTGGGGGGGGGTGGAGAGTTAGTTTTAGAGTCATTCTGAATCAGGTATGAACAATAACCCCCACATCTCAGTGGGTTAAAAACAAGTTTCTTTCACTCAAGCTTTGTGCTCACTCAGGATCACTTTCTGGGCAGGGGCAAGGGGATTTCCACTCAACATTGTCATCCTTACTTTGGATCCTTCTTTGGTACCTCACTTGGGAGCAGCCACTGTCTGGAACACTATTGATTGTGAGGTGTAATGAATAAAAACACTATTTTTCTTTTATATCGTACCCCATACTTTTAATAATTCTGGTCACTAAATTGTGTGTGTGCTTCCACACATTAGTTTTATGATACCAGCAAAGTGTGCTATAATTTAACTCAGTTCTAACACCGTCTACCTGAAGATAATGTCAGATTCTGCAGGTTAAAGAGCTCAGCCCCACCAGACTATTCTACCCTTTCAGACCAGTGGCAAGGCTTCTGACCCATTGAGGTTCTCATCACCTTCTTTTTGAGTTAGATTAATTTGCTAGAGCAATTTGCAGAACTCAGGAAAACATTTTTATTACCAGATAAACCAGTTTATTATAAAAGGATGTAACTTGGGAACAGACAGAAGAGATGTGTAGGGCAAAGTATGGGGAAAGGGTGGTACAGCTCCCATGCTCTGTCCTCCAATGTAACCATTTACCAAGTACCTCCAGACTGCCAATTGGGAAGCTTTATGTGCCCTGTCTGTTTAGGTTTTTAATGGAGGCTTCATTATCTAGGCATGATTCAATATCGGCCATTTGTGGTTGGACTCAGTTTCTACCCTCTTGCTTTCCCAGAGGTCAGGGGATAGGGCTCAAAGTTCCGACTCTGATCATGTGGTTGGTGCCCCGTAGTAACCAACCTTTATCCCATGATGGTTTCCAAAAATCATCTCATTAACATAAAATCAGTTGTGGTTTAATGGAATTTGTTATGAAAATTAAAAGTGACCTGCATTGTTCTTAGGACTTATGAAATTCCAAGGGTTTTTGTGTCAGAAATGGTGACAAAGACCAATATGTATTTCTTATTATGGCCAATATTTTTTATGATATATAATATTTCTGATTATGAATCACAGTATCACACCAGGAAAAAGGGAAAGTAGAACATGCCGTATCACACTCTTGACTTTTAAAGTTTTCACCTGGAAGAAATATTCACCACTTCTACCCATATGTATTGACCAAAGAACTTTTCATGGCTGTGTCCAAATTGAACAGAGTGAGTCTCTTTATATTTCTGAATGTTCAGAAGGAGAAAATCAGTTATTTGTTAATAGCCCTACTACAGAGGCAGTGCTGTGGAAATTTTTTGTTTTAAAGATTTATGTATTTATGCATACAAGCACTGGGGTGTAGGCCAAAGGTGCGAGCGGCAGGGACGGGTGAGAGGATTCACTAGAGACAGAGTGGGGAGCAGAGCAAGCAGATCTACTTGAAATACACTGCTGAGGGGAGCAGCAGGTGAGACAGGAGAGGTCTGCTGTGCCATGTGAGTTATCTCTCTGGCTGGGATTGAACTCAGGTTGCAGTAGCTGGTGATAGCTTGATAGCGCTGAGGCTTTAACACCTGGGTCACCAGGGAGGCCTGGTCTAGGCATTTTTAAGTGCCTGTTGATGCCTTTTTAAAATTAGTAATATTGTATAATGTGATATAATGTGTAAGAATTCTGTGTCAAACAGTATTTTTAAAACTTCTGAGTTGGTCAGACACAATAAGCTAACAGAAGAATTAGAAGGTAGTTCAACCTTAGTGTTGATAAAAATCTACTTTGACCCAAATCTACTTTAGGTGAGAGGGTGGTGAGGGTTTGTGCTGGCTGCTGACTCTGTTCTTGGAGGGCATGTTCATTGTTCATATTGGGTCACTACATATGATGTTGAATGAAACATTGAAATGGAGGGAGTTCCAAGGCCCAGTAAGAACTGGGATCTTAGATAGCAGCATTTTAAAATGGAAACTTAATGCATGTGCCACAGAATGCATGCTTTTAAAGTTTGTAGTTCATCGGAGTTTTATATAGTCACAGAATTGCATAATCATCCCGAAAGTTAATTTCAGGACATTTTTATCAGCCTGTACCCCTTAGCCAGCGCTACCCACCCATCCCCCACCCAGTATCCCACCCCTTCCACCCCCTACAACAAGTCTGCTTTCTGTCTCTATGGATTTGCCTCTTCTGGATATAGTTCCTGTAAATGAAATCATACATCATGTGGCCTTTATATCTGGCTTCTTTCACTTAGAATAAAATTTTCATTCATGTTTTATTTATTTATTTTTTAAAAGATTTATTTATTTATGCATACAAGCTGGGGTACAGGCCAGAGGTGTGGGGTGGTGAGAGGGTCCACCAGATATAGAGTGGGGAGCAGAACAGGCAGATCAACGGAAATACACTGCTGAGGGGAGCAGCGGTCGAGGCAGGCTGTGGAACTGGAATGTGAAAGCTGTTTAAAGGTAGACTGAGGGTGCAAGAGGGTGGTCCTCAGGAAGGGGGAGTGTCCCAGGACCCCACCCCCACCTCAGGCTGGAGAGTGCCATCATCACCGAAGAAAGGGTACTGAGGACTGAGTGAGGGAGGAGTTGAGGAGAGGTTTTGAGACTTAAAAACCAGACCTGGGGGGTTGGAGGGGGCTATTGGTCCGTGGTGTGGCTTGGCGAGAGTTTTTCCTGAGTAGGCGAGAAGAGTCCAGCTCAGCGAAACTGGTAGGACGTTTTTACCAATTTATTTCTTTATCTTTTCTTTTCCTTTTTTGTAAATAAATCTTTTTAAATTAATTTTATTGTGTGTGCCTGCATTTGAGTTTTTAAGTCTCTTTTAAGCGCATGGGTGAGAACCCAGACCGGCACCCCAAGGGGTTACCCTGTAACAAGGGGACGACTGGTCTCGCTTTCTCTGTCCCTCAGGGTATTCTTTCTCAGCTTCGTTGCTCTCCCTGCTTTCTAGTGAAGAGGTATGGCCGCACAAATCAGATCAGATCACACTGGAATGGTTAAGTTCAAATCCAAATTCCTGAAGGATAGACATGCATACCCCTCCAGGGTCAGATGTCCACTCTCTTTCCTCTCAACAGATTGTGATTTTACCACCCTGTGGTTCAGTCTGGGCTGAACTATTGATGCCATTGATGTCATTTTTGAGTCAGTGGATTTGAGAGCAGAGCGGGGTACTTGGGTTCACTTTGGGAAAGGTTTCACCAGAGCTCCCTTTGGCGGCATGTAACAAGTTTCTCCATGAGACAAAGACTCAGTTATACTTAAAGAACAGGCTTATTAGGAAAAGAAGTATAGGACACTTGTACAGACACAAGCGGGCAGAAAGAACTGCCCCACCGCGGGGGCAGGTTTGCTAAGAGAGGCTTGCATGGTGCAGGTCACGGGCAGACAGGCAGGCCGCTGCCCTGCAGAGGGACAGAGCTGGTAAAGGAAAGCACCTGCATAGGCACAGGTGGGCAGAGAGATGGCTGCCCCGAATTCTTGCCCGGATGGCACTGATATAGCCTTCTTTCAATTGGGAGGGGCTCATCTTTGAAGATGGCTGGCTGTTTACTGGCTGTTTACTGGCTAACTAGAATTAGAAAAGAGACTGGAGATTCTGCAGTGGGCTCAATCTCCATGTCTTTGGCTCTAGAGACCGCGTCTAGCTTCTACCTATGCTTTGTAACTTAGGAGCTGGCACTTAGGGATTGTGCTAATGGTTATGTTGATTTCTTCTACACCCACTTCCTTGTGTGGGTCTAGTTCTAATCTTATTTTGCGTTATATCTCCTCCATCACCATCATGCTACCCATGGGTCGGAGAGATGCTCCACTTGGACTTCATGTTTTTTTATTAAGATGGCTCCATTTTTGCTAGAATTGACTCTGGTTTATGTTGTTACTTGAGAAAAGTACTTTGAGGAACAGGAAGGAAGATGGGGTGTCTGACAGAAAAAATAAATATTACTTTGAGAGATGAGGTGACATTAACCATCCAGTCTGTGAGTAGCACATGGCTACATTCTAAGGACTGTACCCCCAACTCACCATTGTCCCTGCTTGTGTAATCTTATGCTCTGTTGATTGGAGATACTGTAAGTTAACAGCAGTTCAAGAGTGTCAGGACTGCGGTTTGGTGGAGATAGACATGAGTACGTCAGGTGAATGCCCAGGGAACATGGGATGTGCTTTTCTAGACAAAAGGGGCCGGAATTGCTTTACTTTGTGTGAGGAGTTTTCAGTCAGTACAGTTCTTATCTGTGGAAAGTTTGTTAATTGGTGATGGTAGAATTTCAACCTATAGATGACTTGCAGGTGTGGTTTCATTTTCTTCTCAGCAGTGGACTTGCCTGGACAAGCCCAAGTATGCAGGTGCCTGGATCCTCCTAGCTCTAGTTGTTACGCAGATTGGGGATGGCTCCACATTCATTTTTCTTTATCACCTCTGTGTTTAATTGTGTTCTGAGATCATGTAATACATATTAATCAGCATCATAAAATTCTGTCTTATAGTCATGTACTGTTACATACCATCTTAGGGTTGGAGAGTTTACTCATGGGTGCATATGCCTAGAGTTTTCTTGAAGAGGGTACCATAAACTGCTCCATACAGTTTATTGAGCTTGGATATGAAACCTGTGTTCAGTCTTAAGTCTTCTTTTAATTAGAAATAGGCTGTGACAGTGACTTCAACATTTCTGAACTTGAAAAATTGTCATAGGTGTTTTCTTAAGGTTATTGTCTAACCTGTGATTTTGTGAGACCCGTAATGTTTCCGGGTTTTGGGATGGGTGTTAGGGTTCCTAGACCTTGACTGTGGCCATGGAGGTTCAAAGCCAAGCTTTTAGTGGAAGCAAAAGCAAAATTATTTAAAGACTAGTAAAAATAAGTAATAAAATAATAAATGATAAATAAATTAAAAAAAATGCATTTAGGGAGTGGTCTGTGTGGACAGTCCAGGGAAAAAGGGGTATAGGGGTGTGGGGAAGTCCTGGCTTCAGTGGGATGCAAAATGCTGCTTTCTCCATCCCTTCCTGGGTTGTACTGTATAGGCACTCTCAGGGTGTTGATTTGTCAGTCCAGGTGGCAGTTTCTAAGTCACTCTCCTTAGTTACTGTGCTCCCTGGGAGTAGTTTTATTAGCACTGGAGGTAGGTTGGGATGAGGGCCTGTCTTCCCACCTTTGCTGCTGCTTGCTCTCTTCTGACTTTATAGGCCTGTCTATAAGTTGGGATGGGGGACTGCCTTCTTCCCTCTAGGCATTTCTTGGTCCTCCCTTGGCTTTATCAGCTCTTGAAAGCTTTTCTTGGGGTCCTGGGTATATTGGACATTATTTTTTTTTTTTTTTAGGCATCACCCTCCCTGCTCTAAACTGTCTAACAATTTATAACAAATAGTAGAATCAAAAAAGATTTGACTCTTCTTGCTTGGAAGGTTGTTAAGATGACATCAGTTTCGGGAAGATTTGTTATAAGGTAGCATTTAGTAGTATTTGGAAAGAAGATAAATATTTTGTTCACATGTGATTAATTTGTGAGAATGAGTATTTTTATAGCCAAATTTTCTAGCCAGACACTTTTCATTGAATTGTTCTTGACATATAGTAAGCTCCTAAGTAAATACTTGTTGAAGAATGAATAACTTCAGGACTGAGGTGATAGAAATCATAGTCACCTAAGGGGTAGTTAGGTGGTAAAATCCAGAACATAAGCATTGAGCCCTAGAAAATAACACTGAAGAACAGAATTATTCTCTTGTTATGAATGGGGGGCTGAGACTAGTGAAGTATGTTTTTTTTTTTTGAAATATCTTAACTAAAAAGGGATAATCTGTTTGGAAAAGGAAGAAAAAATGTTGGAAAAATTGTACATAAAGTCTTCCTTTATACCCACTAGAAATGTTAAAAAAATTCAGTGATGTACTTCGATGACCCAAAATCATTACCTTTTTTTAAAAAAGGAACTTACCTACTTTTCAAGAGAAAAAAATTTGCAAAAAAGACAAATTTGGTAGCAAAGTACACATTAACAAATATTTCTTTTTTCAGAATCTTTCTGTGTCCTTGTTCTTCCTTTCTTCATCTTTACGAAACATAGATGCATGGAAGCAACCTAAATGTTCTTAGCTACATTTGTTCTTGGTTAATAACTTGATATTGATATTTGTTAATCTGATAACCACTCTGGTGTTTTGTTAAATCTTTTTTTTTTTTTTGCAAAAGGGAAGACCAAGTAATTCTTTAGAATTAGAGACACTTCAGCTTTTTGGGAAGCAAAAATGGGCAATGTGGAACTGATAAAAGAAGATTAGAATGGAGGCTGTGAAAGGACTAGTAGCCTAGATTTGGTTATGCAGGTAGACCTCAGAAGAAAAAAAATTGCAGAGATTTCTTGGCTAGTAGTTTGGGCTGAGAATCTAGTAGTTGCATTAGTTAGAGTTCAACGAGGGAAGCAGAGTTGCTATGATATTATGAATAAGGGATTTATTAAAGGAGTAAAGTCTTACACAGTTGTGGAAGAAACTTGGAAATTGGAGTCTGTAAGAAGGAAATAGGCGGGTGAGAGTACCATCTCTAGTCAATCTTTTTGAAACGTGGTACAGTGGGCAAGTCAGAGTTTGCAGCTGTATCTGCAGGTATGCCTCACTTTTGCAATGGGACTACACAGTAGAGCTGGTAGAAAGTAAAAGGAAAGCTGTTGCCTCTGCATATCTTTCTTCTATGTTCTGAAGTTTGGCTTTTGGTAAGTGGACTTGAGATTGCTATTTGTGCAGCAGGGTTGACAATCAGAAAAAAGAGCAGGGGAGCACCAAGGCATAGTGAAACCCACTGACAACTCTGTCTGACTGTGATCTGAAAGTAATTTCCTCTTTGGTCATTTGGGAAGAGGATTCCCAAGTTGTACAAACTGCCGCAGCAGGTGGGGATATTATCACTGTGGGAATTCACAGTGACGTTTTATATATATATCTAAGTTCATCCTACTGTGTAAGAGCAGGTTCTTTAAATTCTGAAAGCCTGGGCCTCCTTGGTGTCATATGGGTTAAGTTTCATTGCTGTCACATTATTGCAGCTGCGGCTGTGTTTGATCCCTGGCCAGGGAGCTAACCCACATATGGTGCAGCAGACCTCTCCTGTCTTGCCCGCTGCTCCCCTTAGCAGTGTATTTCAATAGATCTGCCTGTTCTGCTCCCCATTCTGTCCCTGGTGAATCCCCTTATGCCCCGCACCTCTGCTCTACACCCCACTTCTTGTATGCATAAATAAGTCTTAAAAATTTTTTAAAAAATTCTCCAAGCTTCTTTCCTCTTCTGCAAAATGGAGAGGTAATTATTTACCTTATGGGATTGTTGTGAGGATTAAATAAAATATTTGTAAAGCATTTAGTAAAATATCACCATAATGCAAAGTATAATAAGTAGTAATTGTAGTAATGAGAATCAGTTGAGAAATCGGAAGGATGTATTTTGAAAGGGGGTGAAATAGAGGGAAGAGAGAAGATAAATGGAGATAAGAATAAAGTGGACGAGGTAGTTCCCATATTTGAGAATGTTGTAATCTAGCAGCAGAGAGAACACATGTAAACACAGAATAGTTAGGAATCTACTATATATGGTGATATCCTTTAAGAAAGATGGCTTTTTATCATCATGACGGGAGACATAGCAGGTACTGTCATTCCAGTGTAGTAATGTATAGGAAATGCCTAGCATACTGGAGTCAACAGAGGGTAATTATTTTCCACTTCTATCATTATTAGAGGGAAATATGACCAAGGGAAGGATTAGGGACTCAGGATAACCTGAGCGCTTTGGAAAAGGAGAAAAAAAGGAGATATATTTCAGAGAGCAAACATAAAAGTTAGGAATCAACAGGGGGTGCAGTGCTTTATTAGCACCACTCAGTATCTATTGACTCCTACTCTTTGCTTTTGGTAATGTATTTGTGATTTCTAGAGATTGTTTTTGCTCCTGTTTGTCAGTTGCCCATCTCTCTACCATTAGTTAGGGGCACCACGCTGTGTTAGTTTGATTATCAAGTTGGTGGTTGGAAATGGGGTGGTAGAAGGGACAAATTTCCAGAAGGCCTCTGTGAGTGAATAACTTCAGTCACTCCCTCCTATCATCTGTTATACTTACTTAGTATTATAATTCTACCTGTTCTTTTCAGTTCCCTGAATTAAGCATTTTATGCAATTGATATTTGTTTATATTTACCATGCTTACCAATTCCTTGATAATTTTTGTTCTCCTGGAATCACTTTGCTTCTTGAAGTATGTCCTTTAGAAATTCCTCAGCTAAGGGTCTGGTGGGGTAAATTATGATTTTTGTTTGTGTTAATTCTTTACCTCTTGATCTTTTGTTTGACTTTTAGCTCTTTTTTAAAAAAAATGTTATTTAAGTTGTGCATGAAAATCTAGAATGCTGGTTATTTTTCCCTTAGCATTCTGAAGATAGTATTCCATTCTGTTTTCTACCATCCAATCAGTGGGAGAAAAGGGTTTGTAGATATTTTATTAATGATAATTTTTATTGTGTTGGTAGAGCATATATAATTGGCTTTTGAATGCAAATACTCATATTAGTTTTTCTTTTTTCTTACTATTTTAATTTTAAAATTCCCTGAATCTTTATTGAAAATCCTAGGAATGTGAAAGGAAACCAGTAAAAAGTAAGTCTTTTAAGAAATTTGTAATCTAGTTTTAGTTGTTCACATGAACAATTATGTATTAGTAAAATGTTTGACTATGTTCTCTATAAACACTGAAGATAAACAGATAAATTAGTTATTATTTCTGAAATCACAGAACTTCTTTCTGGTGGGACAAGACACATATTAAGGTGACTGTGTAATTTATTTTCCAAACTGGGCTGCCATTGAGAGTGAGAAGAGGTTGTTTTAATAATTATCCTGGACCAACAAAATTAATCTGGAACTGTCCTTAGCAAATGGGATGTATGGTTTACCCTTTCATATGTTCAAATAAATGTAATAGAGTGAAATATATACAAAATACCATGAAATTTGGTATCATGGGAATGTGATAAATATTATAAAATACAAAAATAATATTAAATACAGAGGTATAGGTAAAAGTATACTCAAATCCTGAAGCGTAACTAATGATAGTAATGGTACTTTTGATCTTATAGGAATGAAGTGTATCTATTGATAGATGTCAGCTCAGCCTAATGAAAACATGATAGAAGCCACAGTCGACAAAAGATGTTAAGAAATTCTGTATTGGTTATTTAGAAGACTGTACCCAGAAATGGGAGAAATGAGAGTGGCAGTTAATTAGAAGTTTCCTGAATAAGTTGGGTTTTTTTTTTTTTTTTTTAGCTTAGTGACTTGGTCCTTTTCTTTTTTTTTCCTTTTCTCCTTTTTATTTATTTTTCATTCATATCTTTTACATTATTGTGTCTTCCCCATGGGTTACCCACCACCAATTCACCCGTTTACCCACACCATAGTCCCTTGTACTCTTTTCTTCTCCTTTTTGAGCCCTTATCCTTCCCCTCCCTTGCTGAATGTCTCTTTCTTATTTGGTTCGCCTATATTCCTGTTATAAGTGAAACCATTTGATAATTTTCTCTTTCTTTCTGGCTTATTTCGCTGTGCATGATCCCTTCTAGCTTCATCCATGTTGCTGTGAATTGCATATGTTTATCTTTTTTGAATGCTGAGTAGTAGTCCATTGTGTATATGTACCACATCTTCTTGAATAAGTTGTTTTGAGATTAATGTTCGGAGTGTGTATTCCTAAAGAGGAGGGAAGGATGAGCATTAAAGGACCAGCAGGAGCTCTGCCCCAGAAGTGAGATCTAGCAAGTGTTTGGAGAAAGGCAAGTAGGTTGGGTTGACTATAATAGATATGTATGCTTATGTTGTAGTTTTAAGGAGGGTCAGATTTAATATTTGTTTATTTAAGGTATTTGTTACAGGGCTACCTATATACAAAATACATTAGGTGCTGTGGGTGATATAAAAATTTGTGATGTTTCTGCCCACAGGGAATTTGTTTTATAGTGAAGACAAGCCAGCTACTCAGATAATCTTTTTGCAGTGCAAGGAATGAAAGGGATTATGATTGGATTTGATAAGAAATCGCAAACCTTGGGATTTTAAGTAGGAGTTTGAGATTCTGGCAATAATATACTGATTTCAGAGTTCAATTGAGAAGTAGTATGTTTGATATTGTTTGGGAGTTTTGATTTATAGAATGTGCAACAGAAAATATTAAACTTCTACCCAAGGTGTACTCAGTATAATCCTATTGTGATTGTAACCTTGTTCATAGTTTTATTTTACTGGTACTCAGGTATAAATTTTTGTTTACTGGTACTGGTGAGGTTTAGTGTGTATAAAAGAGGACTGGGGCAGTAGGGTACCAAAGGATTGTTTCCAGTAGACTCAGGAATTTGAGCATCCTGCTGTGCTCTGGGTTCTGGAGTTGTGATGGGGATCCACAGGCTGGCTCATTGGTCATAGTGTCTCTTACAGTCTTGTGTCCATTTCCACACTAGGCTAGATGTAGAGCTGGACACAGAATGTAGTTGATAGGGGAAGAAGGTCGTCGGGAGTTGGTCTCCTCTTCCAGCACAGTCTTATCCTGGGTGTTTGTTTGCTCCTGTTATTGGTAGGTGCTTGAGCTCGAGTTTTTTCATGCCTCCCTTTGTTTTGGTTTTAGCCCACTGGTGGGGACTGGAAGGGGTTTTGGCTATCTGAACCTGGGCCAGTAGTCAGTCCTCTTTGTGCCCTGAACCCCACAGCTCTCTAAGAGTGCACCCTCCATCCAGGGTGCCAGCTCAAACACCCCATTAACCAGTGCAGTACTCTATGTTGGTGTGTGCCCAAGTTAGTAGCTGTATGGGGCACAGCAGCCTCTTTTCCGACTTGTGAATTATGCTGCCCTGTTACCATTCTGAACAAGTTCACTTAAAGTTTTTCCTACCCCTTTCAGCTGTACTAATGCTCCTAGTGTGTGCTGATCATCTGTTTTTCCACTGGGGGTTATTTGACTTTGTTTTATAGCAGTTTAGTTGTATCTGGAGGTAAGTCTGGTGTCTTAACTCTGCTGTTTTGACTGACCTTTTTTTTTTTTTTTAAATCTCTTTAAGCATATTAGGCTAGTTTTAAATTCTCTATCTTGTAAGTTCACTGCTTTTGTGTTTCTATGGCTTACAGTTTATTTTCTTCATTTGAATGGGACATGCTTTCCTGTTTTGTTTGTTTGGGAAGGATGTGTATGTTATAATTTTTTGTTGGAAATTGATAATTTGAAAAATAACCACTCTTCCCATCTTTGTAGGCTGGCTTTGTGTTGGGCCAGATTTTCCCTACTTTGCTAGGTGTGCTCTTGGGCTTAGGATCAATTCAGCATGCAGATAAGGTCTTCTCAGGCTTTTTCTGAGCATTCCTCTTCCCAAATCGCTTTATATCTTTTTAATTTTCCCTTGTTTTTAAAGTTCTAAATTTCCCAAGGAATCTTATCTTCCCAGCTACCCCTACCTTGGGGGTCCTAGAAGTTCTCTTGTTTGTGCCTCTACCCATAATTTCTTGTCTCAGACATCTGCAGGTCTGTATGCCCACTGCAGTTTGCCCAAGTACCACTGGCCTCTTTGCCATCTGAACTCCGAGTTAGGTATACTAGAGATTAATCCTTTTAGGAACTCCAGCTGCTTAGACTATTACAAGTAATTATTTCTCTGTTCCTTCTAGCTTGAGAGAAGGAATTAGGAGCTGAACTACCATTTCCTCCAGACCGAGGCTGAATTGGAAGGTAGTAGAGCAAGATTAAGTAAAAATGCCACAAAATTTCTTACTATTTTGAATGTAGCTTTTACTAGTTGGATATTCCAGTGGCTTTGTAGTTTTTTGACTGTTTTCCAGAGATTCTATAAAATTAAAATTATTTTTGTAGCCTGTAGTTATTTTTAAAAGATTGTGTCAGGAATGAGGGTTTGGAGCTTCATAATTGATCACATTGCTGATGTCACTGCTTAGTATCTCATTTATATTGCCTCATAATCCACTGCGTGCACACACACACCCCACATTTTTCTTATTAGTTCCTTGGTTGATGGGGATTTGAGTTGGTTCCAGTTTTTGACTCTTAACAAATAATGCTGCAATGAATCCATTTGGTTTTGAGAGAAAGATAACCTATGCATCAAAAAGAATGCCCTCTCTGTTTTATGACACTTTAATAACACTAGTCAACAAATTTTTACAAAAGTCATGTTACTGAAGTAAAATTAGTCATTTCCTATCAGTTTGTTTGTGCTCAACACAAATATGACAAATTCTAATTTTGGCTCTAGTATTTTTCTAATCTGCAATAAATGGATGTTTACATCACGAAATGCATACCAATAGTATAGGCCTACGGTTAATACCTGTAAAAAAATCAAGTCATAGACTACATCTTAGATTTCTTTGCTTGTCCCTTGTACAGCTGTTCAGGAGCATCTCTGGGGAGTGTCCAGCAGTAGTCAACCAGCATTGTAGTGGGCCATTTTCCCTGGTATCTTTGTTGCATTGATGCTATATCTTGATGAAAAAGTTCGTCATGTTCATCACTAACCATACCACAGTTTTCAAGGAAGAAATCCAGATGGGAATGAAGGAAGTGGATCTTTAGAGACATATTGCAGCCAAGTTTATGATACTGCATCAGCATGTCTTCTACTAGTTCCTTGTTCCTTCTACTAGTTCCTCTACTAGTTCCTAGTTTCTGCCCTAACATTCCCAAGAAAGTTTGTAGACACTAGACGAAAAGCATTCATGCTTGTTTTGCATCACCCTGCAGCAAGTTGTTGAAGCGGTCATCTTTGAAGAGCCCTCAAATATGAGGACCCACAAAAACTCCCCCTTTAATCTTTGCTTTGCTGAGTCGAGGAAATTTTTCATGCAGGTATTGGAAAGCTGGTGAGGTCCGGTTCATGGCTTTCATGAAATTCTTCATCAAACCTAGTTTGCTGTGAAGGGGTGGGTGGTAGCAGGATTTTGTGAGCCTCGACCAGAGCTGGGTGCTGGATATTCTTTACAACTGCTGCATTTTGTCTGAGAGTCCATTCCTTCCGCAGGTAGTGCAGTTCACTTGCTTGGCTATCCCACTCACATAAGAAACACATGCATTTTGTATATCCCTGCTGCAGTCCCATTAAAAAGGCATCTAGCTTCAAATCACCACAGACGTGCCAGCTGTACTTGTTATACTCAATGGGATTCAGTAGTTGCTTTAAGTTATCCTATGTCTCTCTCATGTGGACAGTAAGCGCTACTGGAATAGATGGAAGACAGTTTCCATTGTACAAAAGCACAGCCTTAAGACTCAGTTTTGAAGAGTCTAGAAATAGTCTCCATTCTTGTAGGTCATGAGTAATTTCTAAGGCATTCATGAGGCCCTCAATATAGGAAGAGAATACCAGAGTACTTTCCTTTCTGAAGAAAGGCTCCAACGCTGGTGGTGGTTTCGATATAAAGTAATTGTGACATCTTCTTCTAGAAGATTCCATTGTTGAAGTCTTGATCCTGGCAATTCTGCCTTGTACTTGGATAAGTCCAGATCACGAACCAGGTCATTGAGTTCTTCCTATGTTCGTCTATGTGGGGTTGATGATGCACCACAGTGAAAATCTGGATCACTGCATGCTGATGGAACAGAACAGGTCGGCTCACCCTTGTCCTCATCAGATGAATCAAGAGAATATTTTGCTGGAGGTTCTGGAATAGGAAGTCCCTCACCATGTGGAACTGGTCTCAATGCAGACGGAATGTTTGGGTAGACTATTCTCGACTTCTTTTGCTTCATTATTCTGCCAGAAAGGGGAGGAACCAAGCAGAAGTAACAGTTTTGTATGTGGTTGCTTGGCTCTCTCCACACCATGGGGACTGCAAAAGGCATTGATGGTCTTTTGCCATTTAACCACTGTGAAAGCTTTGTTGTACATGTAGCACAGCATATATGCGGGGCCCAAGGCTTGTCTTGGTCACCAATCTTACATGCGAAGTAAAGATGATAAGCCTTCTTCACTTGAGAAGTGATCCTTTTCTTCTGGTTGGCAAATGTCACTTCCCCACAAATAGCAGAAATTGTCCATGCTATTAACACACTTTCCAGGCATTACCTTTCTGTATTGTGCCTAAATGGATACAATAATAGCAGTTCTTTTTAGGCAGGAGAGCTTTAGCTATCCGGGTTTTTTTTTGTGATTCCATATGAATTCCATCAATATTTTTTCTATTTCTTTGAAGAATGTCATTGAAATTTTTATTGGAATAGCATTGAATCTGTGATTTACTTTTGGTAGGATGGCCATTTTGATAATGTTAATTCTTCCAATCCATGAGCAGGGGATGTCTTCTTTCCATTTCTTTGTGTCCTCCTCTTCTTCTTTTTTTTTTTTTTTTTTTTTTTTTTTTTTTTTTTTTTTTTTTTTTTTTTTTTTTTTTTTTTTTTTTTTTTTTTTTTTTGTATAAATCCTTTACCTCTTTTCTTAGGTTTATTTCCAGGTATTTGATTTTTTTGGTTTCAACTATAAAGGGGATGGATTTCTTAATTTCTTCTTCAGATTGGGTGTTTGTATATAGGAAGGCTACTGATTTCTGTGCATTGATTTTGTATCCTGCTACTTTACTGAACTGGTCTATAATTTTGATTAGTTTTTCTGTGGAGTTTTTAGGATTCTCTGTGTATATTATCCTGTCATCTGCAAATAGTGATAGCTTAATTTCTTTGTTCCCTGTTTGGATTCTTTTTATGTCTTTCTCTTGTCTTACTGCTCTGGCTAGGACTTCCAGTGTTATGTTGAAAAGCAATGGTGAGAGTGGACATCCTTGTCTCGTTCCTGATCTTAGGGGAAAGGCTTTCAGCCTCTCACTGTTGAGGATAATATTGGCTGTGGGTTTGTCGTATATAGCTTTTGATATTTTAAGGTATGTTTCTTCTCTCCCAAGGTTTTCAAGGGCTTTCATCATAAACGAATGTTGAACTTTGTCGAATGTTTTCTCAGCATCTATTGATTTTTCTTTTTGTTTATGTGTTGGATTATATTAATTTGATTTTCCGATGTTGAACCATTCTTGTATCCCGGAATAAATCCCACTTGGTTGTGGTGTATTATCTTTTTGATGCATTGTTGGATTTTGTTGGCTAAGATTTTGTTGAATATTTTTGCATCAGTGTTCATCAGAGAGATTGGTCTGTAGTTTTCTTTTTTTGTGTTGTCCTTGTTTGTTTTTGGTATTAGTGTAATGTTCGCTTCATAGAACATTTTGGTAGTATTTCTTCCTTCTCAATATTTTGAAAGAGTTTTTGTAAGATAGGGACTAGTTCGTTTTTAAACGTTTGGTAGAGTTCATTTGTGAAACTGTCTGATCTTGGGCTTTTGTTTTTGGGAAGGGTTTTGATTACTGTTTCAATTTCACTGCTTGCGATTGTTCTATTTAGGTGTTCCATATTTTCTTTATCTAATTTTGGGTGATTGTATAGTTTTAGGAATTTGTCCATTTCTTCTGAGTTGCTGAACTTGTTTGCATATAGCTGTTCGTAATAATCTCTTTTGATATCTGCTGTGTCTGTTGTAATTTCCCCTCTTTCATTTATGATCCTATTTATTTGTATTTTCTCCCGTTTTTTCTTTGTAAGCCTGGCCTAGAGGTTTGTCTGTTTATTTTTTCAAAGAACCAGCTTTTGGATTGTTTTTTTGATTTCTATTTCATTTATTTCTGCTTTAGTTTTTATTATTTCCTTTCTTATACTTGCTTTGGGTTTTTTTGTTGTTCATTTTCCAGTTCTTTGAGATGGAAGATTAGTTTTTTTGAGTTGTTTCTTGTTTCTTGATGTTAGCCTGTATTGCGCTATATTTCCCTCTTATTACTGCTTTTGTTGTGTCCCAAACACTCTGGAAAGTTGTGTCTTCTCTGTTATTCATTTCTACGTATTTTTTAATTTCTTCTTTGATCTCTTCGTTAGTCCGGTGGTCCTCCAGCAGTGTGGGCTTCAATCTCCATGAAGTAAGAGGGTCCCTTTTCTTCTTTTCATGGTTTATTTCTAATTTGATGGTTTTATGATCGGAGAAGATAGTAGGTATGATTTTGATCTTAGTGTATCTGTTGAGGTTTGTTTTGTGACCTAGTATGTGATCAGTCCTGGAGTAAGATCTGTGTGCACTTGAGAAAAATGTGTATTCAGATTTTTGGGGGTGTAGTGCCCTATAGATACCTGTTTTTGTCATGTGGTCTAGATCCTTATTTAGCACTTTCGTGTCCTTGTTTGTTTTTACTTTTGTTGATCTGTCCATTGGTGAGAGTGAGGTATTGAAGTCTCTACTATATATGTATTTTCTCTAATGTCTGTCTTCAAAGATGATAATAATTGTCTGATATATTTTGGTGCTCCTTCATTTGGGAAGTATATGTCGATGAGTGTTATATCTTCCTGCGGAATTGTCCCCTTTGTCATTCTGTAATGACCATCTATGTCTCTCTTTACCTTTTTTAGTTTGAAGTCTATTTTATCTGGTGTAAGTATAGCTGTCCCTGCCTTCTTTTTTGGTTCGTTTGCTTGCAGGATTGTTTTCCAGCCGTTTACTTTAAATCTGTGTTTATCTTTTGCAGCTCAATGTGTTTCCTGTAGACAGCAGAAGGTTGGGTTCTATTTTTTGATCCATCCTGCTCCTCTGTTCTTTTTATTGGTGCATTTAGTCCATTTACATTTAGAGTTAATATTGATATACTGGCATCCATTTTACCATTTTGTTTGCCTTTTTGTGATTCTAGTCCTTACCTTATTCTGTATTTCCTAGTCATTCCTCTGTTGGTTTTGGCTTCAGGGCTTCTTGTAGTATTTTTTGGAGTGGGAGTTTAGTAGTGATAAATTTCTGAAGTTTCTGTTTGTCTGAGAAAGTCCCTTTTTTTCCTTTATAGGTGAGGGAGAGCTTTGCACGGTAATGTAGTCTTGGTTGACATTTGTTGGCATGGAGTTTGTTAAATATGTCTCTCCATTGCCTTCTTGGTTGTAGTGTTTCTCAGAGAAGTCTGATGTCAACCTGATTGGCTTTCCTTGTAGGTTATCTGTTTCTTTGCCCTTGTCATTTTCATTACTTTTTCTTTGTCTTGGATTCTTGACAGCTTTACTGTTATGTGTCTTGCTGTTGGTTTCCTTTCTTTGTAGTGATTTGGTGTTCTTCTGGCTTCCTGTGTATCGATTTTCATTTCCTTCGTGTTTGGGAAGTTGTCTTCAATTACCTTCTTGAATAGTTTCTCTGTTCCTTGGTTTCTCTCCTCTCCTTCTGGGATTCCTATGACTGATGTTTCCTTTCTCATGGTGTCAGATAGTTCTTAAAGTGTTTCTTCATTCTTTTTCCTTTGTACTTCTCTTTCCTTTTCTATTTTGGTTCTTTTTATGTCTGTATCTTTGAAAATACTGATTCTTTCTTCTATTTCTTCTATCTTCATGGCTTAGAGTTTTTGAGCTCCTCAACTCGTGTTTGGCTATCCTCCAGTTTCTTCAATTTCTTCTTATGGGATTCATTCTCATCTCTCAGTTCTTATATTTCTCTCGTTTTCTACACTTTCAATTAATTCTGTAACTTTTTTTTTGTTATGGCTATTTTGAATTCTTTATTTGCCATGCAAAGATAGTCTTCAATGTTCATCTTACTGTGTACTGGAGGTTGATTTTCTTTCTGTGGTGTACTGTTTCCAGGATCATTTGTAATTTTTTTCCTTCCCATTGTTGGCCTTCTGCTTTGCTCTGTTAGTAGTGCGCCTGTATCATTGGTGCTGGTGGGCATGACTTCTAGTTTCTCTTGCTGAGGCGTTGTTGTGACTTCCGAGTGTCTGAACTTCTGTGGCTGAGTATTGTATGGATATTCTTATTTCTCTGTTAAATTTGTATGTCCCTCTAGGTGTATCTCCGACATGTTTCAGCATCCAAGGGTAGTTAGGAGAGAATGAAGGGGTGATGCAGAAAAGGAGGGTGTTATGTATGTTTAGAAGATGGGGGAAGCAATAAGGAGTTAGATAGAGGGGAGGTTGAAGGGAGAGGAGGAGGTGGAGGGAATGTAGCAAGAAGGGAAAAAAGATCTTTCTTTTGCTTGAACTCCTCAGGTGCCTCAGGTCTTGGCTTCCTGATTTTAACCTCTTCCTTTCTTACTTGTGGTTGCGAGGTCTGGCTTTGGGGATGGGGGAAGGGAAAGGTCTCCAGTGACTTTTTCTCCTCCTTACTTCCTCTCTTCAGCCTCTCCCTGTGTCTGAAAATCGCCTGTGGGGATGTTTGGTTTGTTTAGCGTTTCTGGATCTCCTCAGGGTTTTGCTGATATTTCTCTATACCTTTTTTTGGGGTGGGGGGAAGCCTGATCCACCATGTTGATGACATCACTCTCTTTTTCATTTGTATAAGATCGCTAGTAATGCTTCTTTAATCCCTGCCTTTAGTTATTCCTGTCTTCCATCTTTTTCTCCCCTTGGTTAGTTTAGCTAAAAACTTGTGAATTCTGTACCTACTGTGTAACAAAATTCTTAGCATATAACAGAATTTGTTGATCTTTTCATAGAACCAGTTTTGTGACATTGATTTTAAAACTTTGTATTCTTATTTTCTAGTTGATTTCCACTCATCCTGTTGTTTCCTTCCTTCTGCTTGCTCAAAGTGATTTTCTTTCTCCATTATCTAAAGGTAGAAGGGGATATTATTGATTTAAGAGCTTTAAACATTTATAATTATAAATTTCCCTCAAAGTTGTACGTTAGGAGCATCCAGTAAGTTTCAGTATGTTTTGTTTTCGTTGTTATTTTTCTCAAAGTATTTTCTGATTTCCCTGTGACTTCTTTTTTGACCTGTTGGTTCTTTAGGGATACGGTCTTTAATTACATACTTGTAAAATTTCCTTTTGTAATTCATTTCTAATTTCATTGAGTTGTCAGGGAACATACTTTGTATGATTTCAGTCCATTTGTATTTATTGAGGTTAGTTTTGCTGCCTAAAATATAGTCTGTCCTGGGAAATGTTCTCCATGTATTTGAGAAGAATGTGTATGCTGCTCTTTGGGAGTTGTGTTCTCTAGATGCCTGTTAAGTTTAGTAGTTTTATATTGCTTGAGTCTACTGTTTACGCATTGATTTTCTATGTTCTTGTTTTATTCATTTTGAAAACAGGACACTGAAATCTATTATTTTGTCATTGTATTTCTCCTTTTAATTCCATAATTTTTTTGGCTTCATGTACTTTGAGAGTCTGTTTATAATTACATCTTGTTGCTGAGTTGGCCATATTTTTGTTATGAATGTCCTTTGTCTCTAGTGACACTTTGTACTATATTTGATTTTGTCTGTGAATAGCGTAGACATTGCACATCTCTTTCAGCTATTGTCTGAAGGGTATTTTTTTATACGTCTACGTCAACCTGTTTTTTAAAATCTAAAATATGTCTTTTGTAGACAGTGATTAGTTGAATCATGTTTTTAATTTATTCTCTTAGTATCTGCCTTATAAATTCACACCACGTATTTATAATGTAACCACACATACCATTAATTAGATGATACCTGCCATTTTCCATTTGTTTGAAGTGTGTTTTGTCTTTTATTCTGAGTTCCTCTACTGCTGCCTTCTTTTGTGATAAGTAGACATTTTCTAGCATGCTACTGTAATGCTCGTTTCTTTAGTTGGTTTTTAAAGTTTATTTTTTAGTGGTTGACTTGGGGGTTAAAATTAGCCTCTCAAGTTAAAAAAGTTAGTATCAACTCAATTGCTGCAGTTTACGAACTGTTTTATAAAACGCCACCCCTCCCCCTTTGTGCTTTTATTGTTATGAAAACTATGTCATTATATATTGTGTACCCCACTTCACATTTATGATTATTGCTTTATGCAGTTTCTTTAAACCCATGTGTTAGTTTTCTGTTGCTGTTTATGTAGAAGAAAATTAATACAGTGAGCCTCACTGTTTATTTTTAGAATGAACTGTTTATGGTGTATGTCTTTAACTGGTGTCTGAGAACTTGGATTTCAGGAGGGTTCCCAACTGCCTAACTAGTAAGAATGGTTCACTGTGTCTAAGCTGCTTATATAAACAATGCTGGTTATACTGAACACCTGCTTTTTCACTGGGAGTCTGAAATGTTGTTATATACTTGGTAGAGGATGCCTGTATGATCAGCCCCCGGTAAAGCCTGCATGCTGAGCCTCTAATGAGCTTTGCTGTTTGGTGACATTTCATATGTATTGTCCTAACTCATTGCTGGGAGGGCGTGAGAGGTTCTTGAATTGTGTGTGTCCTAAGTGACTTTTCTAAAAAAAAAAAAAAAATGAGCTTGTCCTGGACTCCCTAGGACTTTTCTCCATGCATCCTTTCCCTTTGCTGACCTTGCTTTATATTCTTTAACTATAATAAATTATGGTTGTCAATAACACTATATTGCTGAATCCACTGAGTCCTCTAGCAAGTCACTGAAACTGGGGGTGGTCTTGAATACTCTTCAGATGCTGCTGTAACAAATTACCACATTCTCGGTGGCTTTAAACACCATAAGTTTATTATCTTAACAGATTGTATGCGGGAAACGTATTTATACGTTTTACATTGACTGGTAGTAGAGCGCAGGACACGTATTAATACGTTTTTTTATAGACTAGTGGTAGAATGTCGGTAACGTATAAATGTTTATTTTTATACTTTTTTTTATACTTACAAAATTAGCAAAAATGGCCCGCGCCACCTGTGAGCACGCGATAAAAACTACCCACAAACAATGTGTTAAAATTTTTGAAGTCGGTAGTCTGAAATGAGTTTCAGTGGGCTCAAATCCAGGTGTCCACATTGTTATATCCATTCCGAAAGGGGACAATCTATTTTTCTTGCCTTTTTCTATCTCCTTGTAGCTTCCTGCATTCATTGCCTCATGGCCACTAATTACTGCTTATGCTGTTCTTATGCTGCATCACTCTTGACACTCACTTCCCTGTTTCTTTTATTTATAAGGATCCCTGTGATTATGTTGGGCCCAGTCAAATAATCCAGGACAATCTTCCCATTTTAAATTTCTTAATTTATCATATTTGCAAAATCCCTCTTGCCATGTAAGGTAATTTATGTGCAGGCGTTCTAAAAATTGAGATACGGACATCTTTGGGTTAGACCATTTTTCTACCTATCACAGTCAGAAGAAATAGGAACAAAAAATAAACTTAAGCTTTCATCTTTATTTACATAATTATCATTACTAGTACTCTCTATTATTCATCTAGATTGGATTTACTGTCTGGTGTTCTTTCATTTCAGCCTGAATGACTCCTTTAGTATTTGTTGTAAGGCAAGTCTGGTTTCATTGAATTCTTTGTTCAACTAAGAATATCTCAGTTTTTTCTTCAGTTTTGTAAGATGGTTTTACTGGATGTAAGATTCTTGATTGACAGTCTCTTTCTTTCAGCACTTGAATATGTTGTCCTGTTGTTTTCTGGCTTCCTAAAATAATAATGAAAAATCAGTTGAGCATCCTGTGATGTGATACATTTCTTCTCTCTTGCTGTTCTCAAGATTTTTTTCTTTCAGTAGTTTGATTATGATGTGTCTGGGTGGGGTTACTTTGATTTTTATCTTGAAGTTTGTAGAGCTTCTTGGATATGCAGATTTGTTTTTCATCAAATGTGGGAAATTTTTCCCACTATTTCTTGAAATACTCTTTTTCTCCTCTTCTTCTGGAACTATGCATTTGTTGGTATGCTATATGACTTTTGTTAATTTGTTTTCCAACTCCAAAATGTCTGTTTCCATTTTAAAATTTTTGTTTTTTTATTGGTAGTCTGTATGATGAGACATTTTTCTTACGCATTCTTCTTTAGGCATCTTTACTGTTTGAACATATTTAAAATAGCTAATTTAATGTCTTTGTCTACTTAGTTTGACATTTGGGCTTCCTAGGGGTCTGCTTCTGTTGATTGCTTTTTCCCTGGTCTATGAATCATATTGTTTCTGTATGTATCATATTTTCTTGAAAATGGACATTTTAAATATTACAGTATTTTGTGTCTGGAAGTCAGATTCTTTTCCCTCCGTGATGTTTTTGTTCTTATTTACTCATTCAGTGACTTTTAAGAATTTTTTTCAAGTCTGTAGTCTTTGTTTTTTGTGGTTACTGAACCTGCTCAGTTTAGTTATCATCTAATGATTAACAGATTTCTTTTGATGTCTATAACCAGTAAGAATCCCAGTCTTTTTTGAGAGGTTCTCTTTGTTTATGATGGGATTGGTCTTTAACATTCTCCCTGTCATTTACTTCTCTGCTATAATTCCACTTATTGCTTACATAGAGCCTCAAGATTAGGCAGAGGTGAAAACCAAGGGTCTTCTCAGGACTTTCTTGCATATGCAACAGTCCTGGGCATTTGTGTGACTTCTAGATTCCCAGCAATTTGTTGGAGCTTTTCAAAGGTCCCTATTGACATCTCATTCTTCAGTTTTTGTTGAACCTTTTTTAAAAAAGATTTTATTTTTGCTTAGAAGAACTGGGATGCAGGCCAGAGGTGCAGTGGGGGGTGTGTGTGAGAGGATTCACAAGAGACAGAGTGGGGAGCACAACAGGCAGATCCACTAAAATATATGCCTAAGGGGAGCAGCAGGTGAGACAGGGGAGGTCTGCTGTGCCATATGTGGGTTATCTTGTTGGTCGGGGATCAGACTCAGGTTGTTGCAGTGATAGCACTGAGACTTAACTCCTACGCCACCATGGGGCCTTTAAAAAAACTTTAACCTTTTGTTTGCTCCAGCTGTTCCTCCTTCCTCAGCCAGTTGAAATATGCAACAACTGCCCCTAATTGGCCTCAACAAATACCCCAAGCTCTTTCACTGGAAAAGCTTTGAGTCTGGTTAAATAAATTTGTCTTTCAAGTGGGGTTTGCCAGCAAACCACTAGACAGGTCAAGTAATAACAGTGTTTGGGGAACTGGACATTGATGGCATTGTAATTCCATTCTCTCCTCTCCAGTGACTGCCAGGCTGCTCATTTTCACAGTGTTTGTGGGCTGTTGGTTTACATTGCTACTTTGGAGCTGAGGGGAGTATATGGGGAGACAGAAACAGAGAAGGTCAGAACACCACAAAACTCTCTTTTTACCAAGATTCTGAAATAAGCAGCAGATTGCTTTTTAACCTTTGGTTAATTCCAGAGTTCTGAAAAAGTTGATTCTGACAATTTTCTCTTTTATGTGAGAGAATTTTTGTAGATCTTTACAACTTTGCTGACATCCTTCCTTTTGTCTCTAGACATTATTACTTTTTTCAGTTATATTTATATCTGTCATTGTATATTGGTTTATTAGTTCATGTTCCCTCAGAGTCTCTCTCTCTCTCTCTCTCTCTCTCTCTCTCTCTCTCTCTCTCTCTCTCTCTCTCTCTCTCCCTCTCTCTCATTCATGCTCAATAATTGAATAACTGGGGAAAATAAAGCATTTCTCCTAGAAAAATGTGGAAAGTATTGTTATTACTGAATATTTCTCATTAGAGTTGTTTATGCTGACTTTCTTTTTTGTGAATGTTGCTTTTGTTTCTTCTTAATATTAATGCATTCATCTTTTTACCTTCCAAGGCAGTAAAGAATGCTGATGGGAGAACCATTTCCCTAATTTTCAGATTGTGGAGCTGGTTGCCATGATGGGTGAGTTCAAACTTAAAATGTTTTCATTTATAATTAAAGGATAAAATGGGGGAAGAAGAAATTTTCTCTGTGTATGGTAAACTATTTATAGACATGTAGTAGATTTATAAAATATTTACTAGTGGATTTTTTAGTTAAAGTACTTTTGTGCTTATTATAGTTTGGGAATAATCGTTTTATGCAAGATATAATAGGGACATTCAGAGTCACTGTTAAGCTAGGCTGTGATTTTTCTGGCTAATGGCCAGTGAGAATGTTTGATAAACCTGACTTTCAAATGTTGAATCAATGCTGAGGAATAAATTGTTGTAATTACCCAACAATGTAATACTATAGATAAAGGAAAATCACAACATAAAAATAATAAATCACAGAGTAGCTGCACCCAAGCAGCAGAGAAGAAACTTAAGACCAGGTGCTCTCGACTTCTCCCCACCAGACATAACCCCAGGGGCAGTGATAGCCCCAGGCAAACACTGGAGAAAAAAAAAGAGGAGAGAAAGAGCAGAAAGACTCCTAACAATGACGAACGCCAGCGGTGACTACAGGACAACAGCAACATCTGACACCAGAATGGGGTTTGAACCCCAGCAATGGGCCCACCTGGACACCCGAAAACCTAAGAACAAAAGGAGTACAAAACTCTCCCCAAGTTCACATCTGCCCAATTGCCCAATACTTTTATACTATCTTTTTTATTAAAAGAAAAAAAAATTTTTTTTTAACTTACAACCTACTGTTTTCTCTCAGTCCTTCCTTTCTACTTTTCTTCATCTTCATTCTCCTTTTTTTTTTTTTTAAATTACAAACCACCCCTTCTTTCCTCATTCCACTTGGAGCCAGAAACACATTGGAGACACGCCATGAGAGACATTGAAGTTTAACAGAGAAAAAAGAAAACCTGGAAGATACCCAGCCACAGCCAAGGCAACTCAGACACTAGGAAACCACAAACACTCCTTAGCAAGTAAAACCAGGAGTCATGCCCGCTTGCACCAGTGGCACAGGAACACTACGATCAGAGCAAAGCAGAAGGCCAACAAGGGGAAGGAAAAAAGTCACAAAGGACTCTCAAAATAATACACCACAGAAAGAAAATTCCTCTCCAGAACCCAATAACCCAATTCTTTGTCTGCCTAATAGATAAATTTTCAAAATAGCCATAACAAAAACAGTGACAGAATTAAAAGGTAGAGAAGGAAAGAAACATAAACTAAGAATTGAGGAATATAAATAAAGAACTGAAGAATGAGAATGAATCCATAAAGAAGAAATTGAAGAAAATGGAGGATTTACAAACATTAGCAGAGGAGCTCAAGAACTCTAGCGAAAGCCAGGAAAGTAGATTAAAAGAAAAGAAGGAAAGAATAAGCACTCTGGAAGATAAAGATACTGAAGGAACCAAGACAGAAAAGAAAAGAGGAAAGTGAAGGAAAAAGAATGAGGCAATGCTTTGAGAACTATCTGACACCATGAAAAAAGGAAACATCAGAATCATAGGAATCCCAGAAGGAGAGGAGAGAAACAAAGGAACAGAGAAACTTTTCAAGGAGATAATGGAAGAGAACTTCCCAAACATGAAAAAGGAAACAAAAATTTACATACAGGAAGCCAGAGGATCTCCAAATTATTACAATGAAAGAAAAACACAGCAAGACATATGATAGTAAAACTGTTGAGAATTCAAGACAAGGAAAATATATTGAAAATGACAATGGCAAAGAAACAAATAACCTATAAAGGAAAACCAATCAGGCTGACATCAGACTTCTCTGAAGAAACACTACAACCAAGAAGAGAATGGAGTGACATATGTAACATACTACATGCCAACAAATGTCAACTGAGAATACCCTACAAAACTCTCCTTCTTCCATGAAGAAAGAATATAGACTTTCTCTGACAAACAGAAACTGTAGAAATTCATCACTACCAACCCCCCACTCCAAAAAATACTAGAAGAAGCCAAGAAGCCAAAACCAACAGAGAAATGACCAGGGAATACAGAATAAAGCAAGGATTAGAATCACAAAAAGGTAAACAAAAAGACAAATATGGATGGCAGTATATCAATATTAACTCTAAATGTAAACGGACTAAAAACACCAATAAAAAGACAAAGAATAGCAGGATGGATCAAAAAACAGAACCCAGCCTTCTGCTGTCTACAGGAAACACATTTCATTGCAAAAGATAAACAGAAATTAATCCTTTGCACTCAAGCGGTGCCACTATGGGCCCAGGTGGTTTAATGTGTCCACTCGAGTGGCGCTGCTACAGCACCCGGGTGGTTTAATGCGTCCACTCGAGGGGCGCCGCTTTGGCACCTGAGCAGTTTGGAACTTGATATGTTTATTTCCGATGTGTGATGAGATATTCTTACTGCAGTTACTTTCATGGACCAGGCTCAGCCTGTGGCCTTAGCCAATTCTTAGCTTAGCTTAGTTAGTCTCAGCTTAGCATTCGCCTAAAGCAAACGTCGATGACACCCACTGATGTACCCCGACTAAATGGAAAGCTCCATAATGTGCTAAAAGGGGCAAAAAGGGACTGCAAGGTTTGCTCTGACCATAACAAGCCTGGCGGTAGATGAGAAATCTCCTGTTACTGTGATATGTCCTGACAAACTGAGGCTGCATCTTGGGGATTGTTTTACTAAATATCACACAAAAACTAATTACAGAGCGTAATATTTAACAGATTTTGTTGTATTCAATGTAAAGATGAATAAATTGGTGAAATTTTATTATTTGTATACGTTTATTTGAGTATAAAATGATTTCAAAGTACCTGTAAAATGCCTCCCTAATATAGCTGAAATTGTCTCGAGGTGCTGGTTTGCTTGTGTGAAAAAGGCCTCGAGTGCAAAGGGTTAATAGTTAAAGGATGGAAAACAATCCTACAAGCAAATGGACCAAAAAAGAAGGCAGGAATAGCTATACTTATATCAGATAGAATAGACTTCAAACTTAACACTTTCTGTGCCAGTGCCCTTTAAATTTACCAGTCCTTGGGGCCGGCCATTTTCTGTGCCACCGCATGAATGGTATAAGCATTCAGTAAAACACACGCAACTCCTGAACTACTGGATATTAAGTAAACTGTAACATCTCTCATAAAACACCTTACACTTTCACCAAAACAACGTGTAAAGCTTTTAGACTGAGTACGATCAAAGAAATAGCTCCTAATAGTTCCAAATAAATCCACTGTGGCGTGAAAAACCAGAGACTAGATGAGCACGTATTAATACATGAGCGGCCACCTGATACTGGTGACAAAAAACACATACTAATATGTGAGCGGACCTCAAAGTCTTAAGAAGGTAAAAAGAGACAAAGCTGGTCATTACATCATGATAAAGGGGACAATAAAACAGGAGCATATAACACTCATCAACATGTACTCTCCAAATGAAGGAGCACCAAAATATATCAGACAATTATTATCCTCTCTAGAAACAGACATTAAAGAAAGTACTACATAGTAGGAGACTTCAATGCCCCATTCTCACTATTGGACAGATCAACAAGACAAAAAATAACCAAGGACCTTAAAGCTCTAAATGAGGACGTAGACCACATGGGATTAACATATCTATCAGTCACTTCACCCCTAAAAAATTGAATACACATTTCTCTCAAGTACACATGGAGCATACTGCAGGATCTATCACATATTAGGTCACAAAACAAACCTCAACATATACACTAAGATCAAAATCATACCAGCCTTCTTCTCCCATCATAAAGGAGTAAAACCATGAAAAGAAAAAAAGGAAACCTCTTACCTCATGGAGACTGAAACCCACATTACTGGAAGACCAATGGCTCAATGAAGAGATCAAAGAAGAAATTAAAAAATACCTAGAAATTAATGACGAGGACAAACTTTCCAGAATGTCTGGGACACAGCAAAAGCAGTAATAAGAGGAAAATATATAGCGTTACAGGCTTACATCAAGAAACAAACAACGAAACAGTCTTAATCTCACATCTCAAAGAACTAGAAAATGAACAACAAAGAAACCCAAAAGCCAGTTTAAGAAAGGAAATAATAAAAACCAAAGCAGAAATAAACAAAATGGAAATCAAAAAAACAATCCAGAAGATCAACGAAACCAAAAGCTGGTTCTTTGAAAAAATAAACAAAATAGACAAACCACTAGCCAGGCTTAAAAGAAAAACTGGGAGAAAACACAAATAGGATCATAAATGAAAGAGGAGAAATTACAACGGACACAGCAAAAATCAAAAGAATAATCAGAGATTACTATGAACAGCTATGTGGAAAAAAATTCAACAACCTAGAGGGAAATGGACAAATTCCTAGAACTATACATACAACCACCCAAAACTAAATAAAGAAGATATAGAACACCTAAACGGACCAATCACAAGCAGTGAAATTGAAACAGTAATCAAAAACCTCCCCAAAAACAAAAGCCAAAGACCAGATGGCTTCAGAAATTAGTTCTACCAAACATTCAAAAATGAAATAGTCCCTATATTACACAAACTCTTTCAAAAAATCAAGAAGGAAGGAGTACTATCAAACACATTCTATGAAGCAAACATTACTCTAATACCAAAACCAGACAAAGGCAACGGATTAACATAATCAAAAAGGCAATCCTACCAAATGCAGTTTACAAATTCAGTGCTATTCCAATAAAAATTCTTCAAAGAAATAGATCGAATACTGATGAAATTCATATGGAACCACAAAAAAACCCTGCATAGCTAAGCCCTCCTGACTAAAAAGAAATAAAGGGAGGAATTTCAGTCCCTGATTTCAAACTATATGACAAAGCTGAAATAATTAAAACAGCATGGTACTGGAACAAAAACAGACACAAAGACCAATGGAACTGAGTAGAATACCCAGAATTAAAGTTGCATGTCTGTCAACAACTAATCTTTGACAAAGGAGCAAAGAAAATGCAGTGGAACAAGGACAGTCTATTCAATAAATGGTGCTCGAGAAATGGACAGTCACATGCAACAAAATCAAACTAGATTACTACCTCACACCCTGCACGACAGCCAACTCAAAATGGATAAAAGACCTGATGTAAAACCTGAAACCATAAAATTTATAGAAGAAAATATAGGCAAAACTCTACATGACATACATCTCAGCAAAATCTTTAAAGATACATCCCCCAAAGCAAAGCAGGTGAAGGACAAAATATCAGATGGGATTACATCAAAATAAAAGGCTTCTGTACATCAAAAGAGATATTAACCAAAACTAACAGATACCTTACCAACTGGTGGAAGATCTTTGCACACAGTACAACTGATGAAGGACTGATAACAAAACTCAACACAGGATTTCACACAACTCAACAAAAACAAAGCCAACAATGTAGTCAAAAATGGGCAGAAGAGCTAAAAAGGCACTTCTTCAAAGAAGAAAAGCAAATGGCCAACAGGTACATGAAAAAATGCACAACATCACTTATAATCAAGGAAATGCAAATCAAAACCACTATGAGATACCACCTCACACCTGTGAGTATGGCACACATTAAAAATGCAGGCAACAATAAATGCTGGAAAAGATTTGGAGAAAAAGGAAATCTCCTACACTGCTGGTGCTAATGTGAACTGGTCCAACCACTCTGGAAAGCTGTATGGTGATTCCTCAAACTGCTCAAAATGGATCTTCCATACGACTCATCAATACCACTTTTGGGAATCTACCCAAAGGACACAAAAACACTAATCAAAGGATATATGCATCCGTATGTTCATTGCAGCACTGTTTACAATAGCAGAGGTAAGGAAATAACCCAGAAATCAAAAAATAGATGATTGGATCAGTTAGAGGTGGTACATATACACAGTGGAGTACTATTCACCATTCAAAGAAGTTAAACACATGCAATTTGCAGCGACATGGTTGGAACTAGAGGGGATCATACTCAGTGAAATAAGCCAGAAAGAAGAGAAAATATCGAATGGTTTCATGTATAACAGGACTATAGGGAAACCAAATAGTAGAGTGACTCTCAGCAGGGTAGGGGGAAGATAAGGGCACAAAATGGAGTAGAAAGGGACACAAGGGACCACGGAGATGGGTCACAGGTGACTTGGTGGTGGGTTACCCAAGGGTAATACAAAATGTAAAAGATATAAATAACAAGAAAAAATACATAGATAAAAATAATAAATCACAAATTGTTAGACTAGAGTAGGAAATCATTGATGCTCAAGGAGGAAATGCTTTACAACTCTTGTGAATGTTCTGTGATACCATGTTAATGGAAAGGGAGACTGAAGTATGGGAGTGTGTTATGGGTTTTCAGTTTGCATGTCATTTGTGTTCTTCTTTATCTTCTTTTTCTTTTCTCCTTGGAATTTAGGATTCCATTGTAAGGCAGCATTGGACAGGAAACACTTTAAAAAAAAAAAAAAAGGAAAGGGAAGAATCAACGGCCTGCCCTTTCCTAAGTGGGAAAAAGGTGGCTGTTTTTAACTTATACTGTTCTTGATAGCTTAACTCTGATGTGTACTTGCAAGTGCTTGTCTTTGTCATACTGCTCCTGCTGCTCACACATATTCTTAAAAATATACATATATGACATTCTAGGCCAAAGAATTTGAATTTGTCTGTTTTCTTTAGTGAAAGATCTAGCACACTTTTCATTGTATGTCTACTTGTGGCAAGTGTATAAACCAAAATGTTACATTCAACTTTTAAAATTTCTCTTTCACTCTCTTTCATAGCCATAAGTGCAGTGTCCTCTTGCAGTTCAAATTCTCTACCCTATTCTGTTTTACCTCCTGATATTTGATCAGGTAGCTAACACACATGTAGCACAGCAGACCTATCCTGTCTTGCTTGTTGCTCCTCTTAGCAGTGTATTTCAGTAGGTCTACCTGTTCTGCTCCCCACTATGTCTCTGGTGAATCCTCATGCCTTGGACCTCTGGCCTGTATACCATTTCTTGTATGTATACACAAATAAAAATAAATCTTTAAAAAAACTGAATGATGAATGATAGGTAATTGAATTTTTGATTCAGAATGTTCTGTAAATGTTCAAGTATAATGAATAAACATAAGGCATCTAAGTAAACATTTCTGGTAAAAAAATTTTTACCAAAAATATTTACCAAATATTTCAGGTTTTATGCTAAAGTAAATGTCTTTTTATTGTGTCAGAAACCTGCTTCTTCTATGAGACTATTAGACTCTCAAATCCTCTGGGATTTGTCTCTTGCCAGTTGTGTCATCTTATAATCCTTTTGACATTTATGACCTGTTTAATCTGCCTAGTATCTATGACTGCTATAGGGATTCTTATTAGAGTAAAAAACAGTTTAAGAATTTTATAACAGCGGGTATAGTGTGAGTATGTTCACCATTTTGCTTGATGTTTTGTGGGTTTGTTAGCTTACCTCTTGGCAGCTCCTCAAAGTAAGTTTCCTACTGGGTTTTCATCTATCCTATGATTCTTCTTCAAGCCAGAAAAATAAGAAAGTCAAAAGTTGCCCTTTGTATGTTATCTCCTTAGGAAGTTACTGTTATTCAAATTATTCTCTATAGTTTTTTTTACACCTATAATGAAAAATGGTACTCATTTTTTTATAATAAGGAAATAAGTACATGTAAATATGTTAAGAGACTTGCCAAAGCTTACCCAGGCATTTATTTACTTTAGTTTTGTGATACTGAACATGTGAAAATGTCTAAATTAAAGTGTTTTTTTTTTAATGTCTAAATTCAAGTGTTTTTACGTTGTTTTTTTCTTTTCATTTTTGTAATCTGGGAGGTAATACACAGAGTGATACTTTTATGCAATTGTCAACTTTAGCTCATGTTTTTTTTTTTAAGATTTATTTATTTATGCATACAAGCGGGGTACAGGCCAGAGGTGTGGGGCGGTGAGAGGGTTCACCAGGGACAGAGTGGTGAGCAGAACAGGCAGATCGACAGAAATACATTGCTGAGGGGAGCGGTGGGTGAGGCAGTAGAGTTCTGCTGCGCCATGTGGGAATCTCCCCCACCAGGTGTCGAACTTGTGTAGCCACTGCCAACAGCTCCACAGCGCAGCCCTTGACCGCTGCGCCACCAGGGAGGTCCTTGAGCCCATGTTTCAATGTAAAATATTTTAATTTTTTTTTGTAAATTAAAATAATTAGAACACAGATAAATTTAATTATTAGAGTTTCCTTCTCCTCAATGTAGAGTTAAGGATCTTAACCTTTCTTAGGAAGGTCACATCAGGTAATTCCATTTCAGTTGAGATGATTCTCAGCTTATTCTTCTGATAAGGGAAGATTTATTTTTTACTAATAAATGCATAGTCTGACTTGGATCCATATACAGTACATATTTTGTAATTATATCATATCCAACTGACTCAGTTAATTGTAACATGATGAAATTTTATTTTACAAAGGATAATCCATGAAGGATTATAAAATTTTCCTTAAATCTGAAACTTATTACTAAAACTTTTGGTGCCTTTAATTTTAAGTTTTATTATGAAATAGTTTCATAGTAAAACAATATATTGAGTATTATTAAAAGTTAATACATTAGAGGAGTCTGTCTGTGTTTTTGAGATTGATGAAGGCATTGAATTGTTACTTTTTTTTAATGGTTTCCCTTAGAAGGTAAAACATGTTTTTCTAGAACATAAATTATTGCTCACTAAAATGGTTACATTTTATTTTATTTATTTTTTGTGTAAGTGAACTGGGGTGTAGGCCAGAGGTGCGGAGGGTGAGAGGGTTCACTTGAGAGAGTGGAGAGTAGAACAGATAGATTTACTAAAATACACTGATAAAGGGAGCAGTGGGCAAGATAGGAAATGTCTGCTGGGCCATATGTAGTTTGCACTGGAGGCCCCTAAAATGGTTACATTTTAAATGTAATTTGTAGAGTTTCTTGATTCTTCTGTTTGCCAGTTGTTGATTATCATTAGTAGAATTGATTTGTAGTGAAAATTCTCTAGGTTGGTTGTTCCAGAAAGAATATAATTGGCACATGAGGAGGTTCATGCTTAGTCTCAGAAAGAAATCTCTAAAATATATCTCAAAGACATAAAAGTTCATAGTTCATGATCCTTTCATTCAGTTTTATGGATCCAGTTCTTTTTCCAAAGGAATAAATTTTCCTTGTATTGTTACTTTTTAAATTGTGCTGGCTAAGATCATTAAATAGTCTGTTAAGTACTTTTTGTTTTATTGATTCTTATGGTGAAGAAGTTCAATAAAACACTTCCAAATATTAGTAGGCCATAATCCAGAGATTAAGTTTTTCTTTGTTTGTTTGTTTTTTTGGTTTGATTTATTTATTTATGCATACAAGCACTGGGGTGTAGGCCAGAGGTGTGGGGGGTGAGAGGATTCACCAGAGACAGAGTGGGGAGCAGAACAGGCAGATCTACTAAAATACACTGCTGAGGAGAGCAGAGAGGTCCAGACAGGAAAGGTCTGCTTTGACATGTGGGTTAGCTCCCTGGCAGAGGTCTAACTCATGTTGCAGTAGCTGGAGATAGCTTGATAGTGCTGAAACTTAACCCCTTACGCCACCAGGGAGGCCCCCAAGCTATGTCTTTGTTTCTAATTTGAAGCACTGATGAAAGAGAAAAAGCCTACCTGAGAGGAAAAAGTATGCATTGTACAAAAATGAACAATGATGTAAAAAATACATATTTAAATTTAAAAAAGTCTAAAAGGAATTTTGTATTTTGAATATAAACGCTAAATAATGATATTTATAGAAAGTCCCCCACCACTCACACTTTTTTTAATTAAAATTTTAGATCTCTTATAATAAGGTATTTTGATTAGGAGTCATAGAAAGGAATTTATTCTAGTAAGACTGTTTTGACCCATATCCTAAGATGTTACATCATTAGAAGAATGAAAATGATATTTTTTTGCCTATAAAGAGCCCATGTATGGATACCTAGTGTGATGCCAATGCTTGAGTCTTGAGCAATTTTAATACTACTTGTTTTAGTTTAAAAAAAATGAGATTTTATTTTATTTTACAAAAAAAGCAGAAGTGTAAGCATTTGAAAATGTTCTACATGTAGTTTTGCATTATGTTAACACATTTAACAGTTTCATTATAAAGCTTGTGTTTGGTGTTACGATAAATATATATTGAGATTACAGTTTTGTATGTATTATTTTAAAATACCTAGATGATCAGCAAGCTTTGAACTCAATCATGCAAGATTTGGCTGTTCTTCATAAGGCCAGTCGACCTGCATTATCATTACAGGAAACCAGAAAAACAAAATCTTTATCCCCCAAAAAACAGGTATTTCTTTCAATAATATTTAATAACATACAGTTGTTTTATGAATTATTTTCCTTGACTATCCTGATCTTACAGAGAATTTGTTTAAAGTGCTTTGCTTTCACATTTTTAAATGTATATTTTGTTGTTTGTTACGTATTTTTCCATAAGGGCAGATATTTTTCAAAAATGACAGTTTCTTTCAATGTGGTAACTTTCTCCAAGCTGATATGTCATCTGTTAAAGCTCTTAAAATTAGGCAAATTGTTTTTATTTAGAACAGTCTGTTCTGTATATTTACAAATCAGTTATTTTAATATTTAAAAATAAATTTTGTAGGCATGTCCTACATGACAAGTGTAAATATATTCTTCTATATTTCCCTCTAACAGGATTAGCAATGTCTCATACCCACAGTGCCCTCACTAATAGATCAGTTCAGCTCTTTAGCGGACACTGTCAATTGATGGGTGTTGACACTGCAAGTGAACCCTACTCACTGTGCTCTATTTTAAATTGACAAGAAAAAAATTATTTAGAAATTTTATCTTCTGAAGTGATGATGTATCATTTCTTTGCAGCATGATGTCCGAGTCAAATTTGAACATAGAGGGGAAAAACGGTAAGTGTGTTGATTTAACGAAATAGATGTCCTACTTCAACCGTTAGAGATTCTTTCTAGATAATAAAGAAGGTTCATCGCTTTTATGTTGAGAATGGAATAGTCTTTGGTAATGTGAAACATCTACTTAGACTTAAGATAGAATCTGTCACAATTTAGACTAAATATAAGAAATGATTAACACTTTTACTTTGCAATATTGGGAAATAAATAATATTGTTACATAATGCAACCTTTAAATGTTACCATTTCCTTTTATTTTTGATATACTCAATGGAAATTCAGTATATTTCTCCTTATCACAATTGTATCACTCCTTTAGATACTATACAGAACTTATGTATGTGGACTTATTCATGATTTTGATTATTTTCAAGAGACCTCAGTCACATGACATGTAATTAGTAACATTGAGGAAGGGGAGCTAGAATGGTTGCTGTCAATTATTTAGCAGAGATGTAAATTTAACCTTCAGTATCTCAGTGAAGTGGTGGAGGTGGAAGTGGTTAGTTGCCAACACCTAGTGCTGAGACTTAACACCTATGCCACCATGGGAGGCCCAGATTTTTTGAACTTTGTATTGAGAGTATATTTAATCAAAAATGATCCAAGTGTATATTTGTTTTTACTTGATTTTGTATTTTTTCTCCCCAAGAAGTAACTGTATAGGTTATGTTATTTAACTATGCTTTAAAAAAAAAATGTCTTAAAATTCTCTCTCTATAGAATCCTTCAGTTCTCCAGACCAGTTAAACTAGAAGACCTGAGGTCTAAAGCTAAAATTGCTTTTGGACAGTCCATGGATCTACATTATACTAATAATGAGGTAAGCTTACACAGTTTAACTTTAAGTACTTCTTATTTTGGAAAGTAGTATGTTCATTTAAGAGATGGTTTTAGGACTGTTGTACTTTTATTTGAGGATTGATAAGGATATATGTCCAAGGAGTTAAATATGTGTAAATTTGTAAATTTTGGCTGATTAAGTGGAAATGTTAAAAGGTGTTACTTGCAAATTAAATGAGAACCTATGAGAAAAGGAAACTTAAGTGTTATTTAGAAGTTTTTTTCTCCTCTCAAGTTTCCAACATTTACTAATCAGTGTAAATTCCAACACAATACACCAATAGGCAGTTAGAGGGCAATTATTTTCTGTTCCGGTGGAAAATTGCTTAGATGGCTTTTGGAAGACGTTCATTTTCAGCAGCTTATAGTGAAATATTTCACTTAGAAGTCTGTCAATTTGCTGTCATCTATATTCACTGAGTAGAACTTGTATTGCTCATTGGGGCCCAGTTTGTTCCAGGTTCTGGGTTATTCTTTCTGTCTCAACTGATATCTGGGTTAAACAAAGCCAGACACGTAACATCCAGCATTGCTGTAATATCTCTGGCTTCAATAAATACAAAGAGGGGGATCAAGGTAGGCAGCTTCTTGGCCTGATTGATGATCTGGCGGAGAAATTTGCTGCTTATTTATAATTTATTTTTACTCTTTGTAGTTTATGGATTAACTATCTTTTCTGCCCATACTCTACTTGTATACAGAGACAGTGGAACTTTGCAGTAAGACAGTTTATTTAAAACTTAAAGAATTATTTTTGTTGGTTAGCGCATGATTAGATTGTTATATATATTTGGCCGTCATTATATGAGATAATAAGAACTTGCTCTGGCACTGAGAAACTCTGTTCTGGGGAAACCCCTTTCGAACCTGTAAAATTTGGATTGTATTACATGATCTGAGGTTTCTTTTGGATACTATGGTGTTTCAAGAACTTGAGATCTTAAAATTTTGGGGGGTATTTTAGTGAATTCATTAATTTGTTTGTTTTCCCTTCAGAAAATACATTCGATTTTGCCAGGCATAATGTTACAACTTATGAATTGAAGTCCCTCTTTGAGTTTATAGAAGCACCCAGTTAGTTAAATGTTAATAAATGTATGCCGTACTTTGAAAGAAATGCATAAAGTTTTGTGATAAAGAATAAAGACAAGGGTAGTAGGTGTCCTATATTTATAGTACAAAGGAAGAATTAATTGAGTTGGTAATATATGATTACTGAAACTTAAAAAGTATAAAAAACCAACTCCAAAAGTAATTTGAGGGGAGAATAATCCTGATAGAGCAGCTTGAAAGCAATACATCCAAAGATTCTAAGATGGACGAGTTGTCTTTTTCAGGAATAGGAAAGGTACCAGTGGGAACACAGTGACAGTGGAGAGCTTAGTGAAAATTTATTTGAGAAAATATGTGAAAGTACTTTGCATAGATAAAGCATCATACTAATAGAAATGTTTGAATAAAGTCAATTATAATTAAAGAAAAAGAATATGCTAATATAGCTTGTTTAAAGAAACAACTTGTAGCTGAAACAGAAAATAATGTGATAGAAGTAAAAGTCCATATCCGAACAATTAATCCCTGAACAAACTGATGAGCACTATATTATTACAGCATCTTCAGCTTTTATTTTTCAATAAAACTGTGATTTTCAGTTAACCATCAGTGTGTCATGTTCAACCGTATGCCCTATGTTGGCACTTTTTTCTGTTTGTATTGGCCTGATTTCCAACTGCAAGCACCTGAGACTCTAAGACTCTGAGACTTTGCAGAGATACAGCCGTGGGATGTACACTGAATTGTATATGGGGAGGGGAGTCAAGGAGATCATGATGAGTCTCCAGGATGGGGTAGGTGGTAGAAACGAATAGGCTCTACTTGTGACAGTGGTAATACATTCTTATGGACCACATTTCCGCCTACCTGTGTTTTCCTAGTATCTTTCCTATACAAATCAACTTAATTGAATCTTTATTTCATGATGATTCTAGGGTAACCCAGGTATATTTTAAGTTATTTTTGTTTCAAGTTGTATTATAGAGGACTTTCAAATGCCAAGGCACATTGGAAGTACAATATTATCCTGATAGGTCTATCAAAAGTCTAGTAGGTCTACCGAAAGAAATGAGGTTAGTTTTTCATAATTAGTTATGTTGTATCTGTTCTAGCATTCAGAATTGCTGGGTTTTTTTTTTTGTTTGTTTGTTTGTTTTAGTTCGGCCAATTTGTTTAATTAATTTTATCTAGAGTTTTCTTGAGGATTGGCATTACATTAGCTAATCTGTAGTTTTAGGAACCTTCTCCTGTTTTCTAAATTAGAAATTTTCAGCTTCTTTTTCTTATGCTTTCTGAAGGACTTCTGGGAGTGGTCTGTCATATCTGGGTAGCCTCTTTGGCAGGAATGTGGTAGAGGAGGCATTAGGGTAAGATTACATTGTTTAAAATTTCTTGCAACTCAAGAGATTCTGTGAGAATCTGTGATTCTGTGAGTTAACCATGTTTCTGACTTACATCATGACAACCCGTTGCATGCTCTTAAGAAATTGGGGGTATGAGGGAAAAACTTAGAAAGGGTGTTAGTTTAGTGGATCTGTGGACAAACAAAAAACTCACGTATGCTACTTGTTATTTTGGTTCTATAAAATTTTTTTTCTAGTGTAATATAAATTCCTGTGTTCTAAAAGAACTATTCTATAAACTTCTGGTTTGCCAGAGTCAGAACAACCAGGAAATTTAAGCTGGGATTGGTTGGATTTGCCAGTTGGGTTTATCTTTATCCAATAAAGTGTGAGGGGTGTGTGTGTTGTCATGGGGTATAGATATGGGTGTGTGCAAGTAAGCGAGTTTTCTAAGGTTTTTCCCATTTTACATGGACAGAGGAGGAAAACCTTTTTAAGAAATATTTTAATTTTTCACTGGGTAAAGTCAAGAAAATCTTTTTTTAAAGTTTAGGTTCTGATTGATGGTTTTGGGACTCAGTTTTTGGTTTCCTTTCTAGAAAGGATTTTTAGTTACATTCATACTTATTTACCCATAATAAGTGAGAGGGAAATAAATTTAATGAATGAGGCTGAAATGAATTCACCAAGCAGGTGATTTATTTAGTATCATTTAGACAAGCTGGGACTTATTCTTGACTCTTAATCCTCATGTTAAATTTGTGATAAGTGACTGTAGAACAAGCATGTGATCACATTAGAACCACAGTCCTGTTAGAACCACAGCTGCTGCTCTAGGTGCTTCTCTAGAATGTTTAAAATTCACAGGAACAACTGAAGATCAGAATCATATACATTAATGTTTTATTACTGTGATTTAAAGTAGTGTTTTCCCCCCAAAAGCAACAAAATCTTGAAGTACACAATCCAATTATGAATGTGTAGTAGAAGTAAATACTCAAGTAATCCCCTCAAATGAAAAATTGGCAAAACAGTTCTTATCATTGCTTTAATGATAAGAAGCACTTCTTTCTGTTTGTATTGGCCTGATTTCCAACTGCAAGCACCTGAGACTCTAAGACTCTGAGACTTTTCAGAGATACAGCCATGGGACTAGTGCTTAATGTGTAATAATAAATAATACTGATGATAAGAAAAAGATGTTCATGATAGGAAATCAAAAGGTATTTAATTAAGTAAATCAGGTTGTTCTACTAGTTAATTTTCCTTCTTTTTATTAGAAGAGATTTCTCACAGAAAAAAAAAAGGCCTGGTTATTAGATAATTTCTGGTAGTAGATACAAAGAAATTAGCTACAAACAGAATTTGGGAATATAATTTCAAGTATAGAGTAAATAAATGTAAGCAGATTTTATGATGAAATTCACATTCGTCCTGCTTTATATTTGTGTCTGGTAGCCTTGCTTAAAACAAGGAAATTTTTTCATAGAGAAATCTGCAGAGAATGAATGCGTACCATGTCAGCTAGTGGGTTTGGATGCAAATGAAGCTTTCCCCTATGCTACTTGTTAAACAATATTTTCCAAGTGTTTTGCTCTTGGCCATGCTTTGTATTAATTACTGATGTGAAATGTCCTTGTCCTATAGGAATTTATATTCCCAAGGACCCAAAACTAACCAGACATTTTGTATTTGTATGACTATCAGATAATATGCTAATTAATTAGAGCGGACTAACAAGTGTGGAATATGTTCACTTGTTTTTATTCCGTCCTTTTTTTTTAATGAAATGGAATATAGTTGGAAGGTTATTGATAGTCATTTTAAGCTACTAACAATACATTTTTCTTTAAAAAAAAAAGAAGGAAAGTTTAATTTACTTAAATTGTGTGAGTTATGGTTTCTCTCACAGATTTCTCAGGTGCTTTTGTCCTCTATAATGTCTAATCCATGAGAGGATTAATAAAAGCAGATTTCCACATTCAGGTTTACTCTGGGATAACTGACTCATTTAGCTTATTTGTTTTAAATTGTAATGGTCAAGTCACAAGGATCATAGATAGGAGCCCTGGGTGGACTGTAGATTGCAAATGCATAACCAGGAGCCGCCTTCCAAAGGCAGCTGTCACATATGCTCATTGTGCTTAGTATGTTGATTAGCACACTTGGTAAGAATGTAAATTCGGGCCTCCCTGGCGGCGCGGTGGTTAAGCGCTACTCTGTGGAGCTGTTGGCAGTGGTGACACGAGTTTGATACCCAGCCGGGGAGCTTCCCACATGGCGTGGCAGACCTCTGCTGCCTCTCCCACGGCTCCCTTCAGCAGTGTATTTCCGTCAATGTGCCTGTGCTGCTCCCCACTGTCTCTGGTGAACCCTCTCACTGCCCCATGCCTCCGGCCTGTACCCCAGCTTGTATGTATAAATAAATAAATCTTTAAAAAACAAAAAGAATGTAAATCCATGGTTACTAGTGAATAAAGACTAAAGTTTCATCAATGCAGATGAAAGAATATACCTTTATTTCATAATTTTTCTTTGTACCCATTCCATGCTATTTTGGGGTAAAGATACTATAACTTAAGTTTAGCAATATTATAGCACCATCCTAGAAAATTAATTTTAATCTTTGTGCTTTCTAGATGAATTTAATGATTAATAAAGCAAAAAATATTGTCAATATTTGTTCTATAATTTTAGTGGTGGTAAGGTGGGGACTGTAAAACAATAGATACCATATTCATTCAGAATTTCATTATACCAACAAATCATAGGACAAGGTATTTTGAGTTTTATGATTCTGTGTGTGTGTATAAAGAATCTCTTGGAAGGACTTGACCTGACGATTGGCTGCATCATTCCATATGTTCCTTTTTTGTCTAGTTGGTAATTCCATTAACAACACAGGATGACTTGGACAAAGCTGTGGAACTACTAGATCGTAGTATTCATATGAAAAGCCTCAAGATATTACTTGTAATAAATGGAAGTGCACAGGTATGAATTGGGAATTTTTCAGTAAGGATTATAGGACTTACACCTATAAAAGTCAGTATGTAAAACAGTTACATTCTAGAATCATTGATATATTTTCAATATGATTAAATTTAAACTCGTACATTGTAATTGCTGTATTTTAATTTTCTCAAAATTATGGAGCCAAAATTCAAATAAGTATAATGAATTGTACATATAAAACTAATAGAAACTGAAAACTTGGGAAGAATTACTTTAGAATTAAAGTTTCAAAGAGTAAATTTGATTAGGCCAATAAACAATATAGTTTATAGGTTGTATTTGGTAGGGGGAAGGATTCTATTTAAAGACCTAAAGGGAAAGAATAGCATTAATCATCTTTTTTCCTTTGTAGGCTAGTACTTTAGAACCATTGCCATCACTGGAAGATGTGGATCATACAGTATTTGGAACAGAGAGGAAAAAACGGCTCTCTATAATAGGTAAGAAAACTATTGTCTGAATCATATTATGGGTGGTTTCTTTTTCTTCTCCACCCTTTAATATAGGATAACACCTAAATATAACCCTGATATATAATGGCCTGTCTTTGTACTTGATCTCAGTTAACTATGCTCTAGTATCCGAGATCCCTTGAAAAGTTACTCAAGTGTTACAGAATTTGTAATCTCAACTTAAATATTTCTTTATTTATATAACCAGGGTATTTTAGTGTTTAAGATTCAAGCATAACCTCAAAGAGTTTTAAGTGTACAAATAAACTGAAGGGGAAAATTAAAAGATGATTCTAATATGTTAAGATTAACAGATGGGCTAAGTTCATAAGCCTTTCTCTAAGTTTTAGTTTTTACCTATAATGTTAACAAAAAAGGGTTGCTTTATTATTTATTATGCTTTTTATAGTTTTATTAATAGCTAGTTTTTGCCACTAAGAATTCTGTTATAATTAAGCTTATGATATAAAGGAAAATGGATCTTGTATGCTGTGTTCGTTTTGTTTTTAAGGAGGTTTAATATTTAATAGAGAGGCATGGCCTAGACAGAGGTGTTCTCAGCTCTCCAGTTCTGTCTATCTTCAATTTGTATGAAACTTTGGTCACCTACATGTTATAAGATGAAAGTATTACATAGCTCAAAAACCACTGGTATAACGTGTTCTTAACAGATAGGGTAGGACACGGTCAGTAAAGATAGCATGAAGACATAGGCAAAGGATAAATATGAAGGGGAGAAGTAGAAGAGTAGGTGAAAAGTGAATAGAAGTGAAGCAGGAGAGTGGGACAAAATGAGAAATGTGATTGGGAATCTAAGAAGACTGGCAACAGAAGAGGAATGTTAATAAGAAAAGATTAAGTTGGCATGTGAACCACCAAAAAAGATCTGTTATTTACCTTCTTTTGGTCTCCAGAAGAAGCTGTTTTATGACTGCTCACTTGTAAATGTCTGCCTGTCTTAAGTCCTGCAAGTTTCAGAAATGCTAGAAATGTGAGCTGGAGAGATGACATTTGGTTATATATTTTCATTTGTATGTTTTGATACCATTGAAAATTTTGGTGAAATAGGGCCTCCCTGGTGGCGCAGCGGTTGAGCGCTGCGCTATGGAGCTGTTGGCAGCGCACGATGCAAGTTCGACGCCAGCCGGGGAGAATTCCACATGGTGCGGCAGACCTCTCCTGCTGTCTTATATATTTTGGTGCTCCATCATTAGGGGAGTATATGTTGATGAGGGTTATATCATCTTGCTGAATTTTCCCCTTTATCATGATGTAGTGACCATCTATGTCTCTTTTTATCTTTTTTAGTTTGAAGTCTATTTTACCTGACATAAGTATAGCTGTCCCTGCCTTCTTTTTAGGTCCATTTGCTTGTAGGATTGTTTTCCAGCCTTTTCCTTTCAGTCTGTGTTTATCTTTTGTGGCTAAATGTGTTTCTTGTAGACAACAGAAGGTTGGGTTCTGTTTTTTGATCCATTTCGCTACTCTATGCCTTTTTATTGATGAGTTGAGTCCGTTTACATTTAGAGTTAATATTGATACGTTGGCGTCTATGTTGGCCATTTTGTTTGTCTTTTTGTGGTTTTATTCCATGTCTTATTCTAGTCTTTTTCATTCCTTTGTCAGTTTTGGTTTTAGGACTTCTTGTAGTATTGTTTGTAGTGGGGGTTTAGTCGTGACAAATTTCTGGAGACTGTTTGTCTGGGAAGATCCTTATCCTTTCTTCATAGAGGAAAGAGAGCTTTGCGGGATAAAGTATTCTTGGTTGGAATTTATGGTCTTAGAGTTTGTTGAATATATCTCTCCATCCTCTCCTTGCCCTTAGCGTTTCTTCGGAGAAGTCAGATGTCATCCTGATTGGATTTCCTTTATAAGTTATTTGTTTCCTCCCCTTTGCCACCTTCAATACTTTTTCCTTGTCCTGTATTTGTGTGAGTTTAACTATGATATGTCTAGGGGTAGGTCGTCTGGGATCATGGTGATTTGGAGATCTTCTTGCTTCTTGTATGCCGATTTTTATGCTTGGGAAATTTTCTTCTATCACCTCCTTAAATAGTTTCTCTGCTCCTTGGTCTCTCCTCTCCTTCTGGAATTCCTATTACTCTTATGTTTCCTTTTTTCATGGTGTCAGATAGATCTTGAATTTTTTTTCATTCTTTTCCCTTCGTGCTTCAATTTCCTTTTCCCTTTTGGTTCTTTTAATATTTGCATCTTCAAGGTCACTAATGTGGTCTTCCATTTCATCAATTCTGCTTTTATCGCTGTTCCCAGAGATCTTTAGTTCTTCCTTTAAGCTCTTATTCTCCTTCTTTAGGGTCTCGATTTCTTTCTTCAGATTTTTAATTATTTTTCCATTTCTTTCTTTTCCTTTATCATGGTTTCCTTAATCATGATTCTAAATTCTTTATCTGTCAGAGAGAGAAGTTCTTCCGTGTCATTGTCGATGGGTTTTGGTGCTTGAGTTTCTTTTTGTTCCGTGTCCTTTCCTTGAGGGCTTGCTTGGTTGTTTATATTTTTCCTTCTCCCTGTTTATCTTCTGATTTGTTGTAAGTGTTGGGAAATTATGGCACTGGTGTTGGCAGGCATCTCTTTGAGTTATCCTTCTTGGATGTCGAGGAGTGGTGATCTAACCGATTCTGGCCCCGTTAAGCCAAATCCCTGGTGGTCGTGGTGGTTGGTGGTCCTAGAGCTAGCTCCACTCAGTTCCAAGAACCCCAGTACTGGGGTCTGTGGCTGTTTTTCTCTAGATCCTCGTAAGCTAGGGAGGATGAATTTTTAAGATTTTTTTCTTTTAGTGGTTCCTGCTAAGATGGTAGTTGTAGGTTTAGTTTAGGAGGTCTTCTGTAGTCTTGCCCCTGAGGTCTTGGGGTGTTTGGGTGGCCCCACTCCTGGATTTTGTCCCCTTTCAGGTGTCAGATGCTGCTGCCTTCAGGTTTATTTCTGTCTTTGTCACTGCTTGTATTCTCACTATAGATCTTCCTGTTCTTTCTCTCCCACTATTTCCTCTAGAGTTTACTAGAGGCTATCACCGCTTTTAGGGTCGGGTCTGGTGGGGAGAATTCTTCCAAGGCTGGCCCTGCACCTCTGCACCTCTCATTTCACCACTATCAGGTCACCTCCACTTTACGGTGAGGGAGGAGGGAGGGAGCAGGTGGCTGTGTGTTGCCTTAGGCAGCCGTAACTTCGGGTCCCGCCAGGAGTCTCCAGCTGTTCCAAGCTCTGCCGTGGATTTGCAGACCCTAGTGCCTCTCACACGCCTGGGAGGCTGCGGGAGCCCGGCGCACATGGCTGGAGGGCAGCAGCTGGAGGGCGGTGGCGGTGCGGGGCGCGCGTCTGGAGGTCTGCGGTGGCTCAATGCGCGCTGCTGGAGGGTGGAGGCGTGTGGAGGTGCCCCGGCTGCACAGGGCGCGTGCCTGGAAGAAGGCAGCGGCGGCGCAGGGCACGTGCACGGCTGTGCGGCAGGGGCACGGGGGCGCACTCACGCATGGTTAAAGGTCAACGGTGGTGGCGAGGGGCGCAGGCCTAGAGGGCAGCATTGCCTCAGCGCGCGTGGCTGGAGGGCGGGGGCGCGGGGCGCGCATGCCTGGAGGGCTTTCGGCGCGCTGTGGTGGGGTTGCCCTGACTTGGCTCCCTCTTCTGCGTGGGGCAGAGCGGAAGTGCCAACGAGCGTGGCTTTTGTTCTGCACTTCTCCCGCGCCTGGAGGGCAGTTGCGGCAGCCTAGCCTGCAGTCTTTATCTGTGGGTTGTGGGGCTGACCACCTCCCGCGGTTATTCTCTGGCGCGGCGCAGTGGAACTGCCCTGGGAGCTCTCCCTCTTTTGCACGGGACAGGACAGAAAGTTTCTGTGGCGTGCTGCTTTTGTCCTGTGTTTCTTCTGCACCTGTAGCTGGGAGGTTTTGTTTGTTTGTTTGTTTTTCTTTCCCCACGGTTCCTCCAGTGGTTAGGTATTAATAGTGTTACTGAAGGGGTGGGTAGACTGCTACCCCAGAGTTCTGTTCCAGAGAGGAGCTAGAGTGCCAGCTCCGTAATGGAGGAGGGGGGAGGGGCCACACCGCGACTGCCCGGGGCTTTGTTCCGTGTCCCACCAACTTCCCCAGTGCCCTCTGCCTTCTCCAGGGCTCTGTTGCTACCTGGAGGCACTGCTGGTGTCAGTCTCAAGTTTATCACTCTGCCATGCCCGGGAAAACGCTTCAGCCCACCTTTCTCTTTCTGGGTTTCCTCAGGTGCATCTCGTCTTGGTCTCCTGGTCCGGTTTTTCGTTGAGGGGAGGGGAGAGGGGATCTGGTGGTTCTTTCTTCTCCTTAATCAGTCTTTTTAGCTTCTTTCCAAGTCCTACTCACCCATGAGGGTGTTAGATTTATGTAGCGTTTCTGGATCTTCTCTGGGTTTGGCTGATGTCTCTTTATAAGCGGCTTTTCTTTTGGGAGAGTTGATACTAGCGTCCCTTTGCTGCCATGTTGATGACGTCACCGCAAAACTTTTTTTTTTGCTTTAAATTTGATAAGAATTTAAATGCTCACATAACTTCCCCATTTTTTATTTTAAAAAATTAGGAGGAATGGGGAGAAACTTAATAAACATAGCATCCTTTCTATAGAACCAAGTGAAAATAGATTATAGTCTCATAAGAAATGATGTGACTGTAGATTGCTATGTATTAAATTCCCTCATTTTCTAAACTGTGAATAAATTTAAATTCCAAGAGTATAGCTTGAAAGAAAGCCTAATTTTAAGTACCCAAGAATAAAATCCAGGATACCAAATTCATTAAATTCTAATATGAGTTAAATGACTAATGTGTGTTGCTTATGTTCATTATTATGAATAATTTGACCATCACAGCATCCTTGTAAATGCAGATTTAGTCCCATGTTTACAGATGAGGAAACAGATTTGCAGAGATTGTGTAACTTTTCCAAAGATAACTGGTAGATAACTAGAACTGGGTGTTAAACTGAGATCTGACTCTACAGATAGTTCCAATAATTTTGTACAGATATTTTGTATGTATAGTTAATTTACAAGTTTAGTTCCTAGCTGATATTTATAAAATACAATTTTTCCTCTTGAGGTCCCGCTAGTAGAGATAGAAGCTCCCCTCCGCCGGGATACATTCCAGATGAATTACACCAGGTTGCCCGGAATGGGTCATTCACCAGTATCAATAGTGAAGGAGAGTTCATTCCAGAGAGCATGGACCAAGTAAGCAAAAGTTGAATGTGGTTTTTTACTTTACGTCAAGGTCTGTTAACAGGTCAGTGTGGTTTGGCGCAGGTATCAAGGATGTGGGTGTTTACCTCTTTCCTAAACCCATATTGTGCTTTTTAAGTGAACACAATAGTGAAAGATGTAAGAGAATGTGTATGTGTGTGTGTATTCATGCATAATGAAAGTTGTAATAAGTCTGACTTTCTTACATTGCTCATTTGTAAATGGATAAATGTTGTTTGTAATCCTAGGGTTAACATTCAGATGTTTACATTAATGTTTCATAGAGTGAAAATTCAGATAATTAACTTAGTGAAACTGAGATTTATCAATTTTCTAAAACATTTAAACATTTTTAAAAGTTTTATAGTATTGAAGTGTTCTTATGGAATTGCTGTTGTTTTCTTAACATTATATTGGCTGCTTATACTACTGCAGGAGTTTACATTTTCTGATAACACAGCAGTCATAATGCCTTTAGTCTCAGTTCTTCAGTTTTCAGCAAAGAAAATCATGTGAAATAGTTTAGTTTTTATTTATTTGGCAATCTAGAAATAATTTTTCTCTTAGGAAATTTTGAAATTGTATGTGGTTTTTACTTTATGTCAAGGGGTATTATCAGGGTCAGTGTTGTCTACCTGCAAGGGACAACTACATTTAGACATATAAAAATAAGTAATATTGGGAGTGACTGCTATTGATAATGGGTTTCTTTTAGAGATACTAAAAGTGTTCTAAGATTGTAGTGAGGGTTGCATAACTCTTAATGTTCTAAAAACCATTTAATTGTATGCTTTAGATCGGTGAATTTTATGTCACGTATGAAATATATCTCAACAAAGCGGTCATTTAAAAAAGCAGTAACTTTCAGTATGTCACATGGAACCATGATGGAAATCTTTGTTTTTCTAGATGCTGGACCCATTATCTTTAAGCAGCCCAGAAAATTCTGGCTCAGGAAGTTGTCCATCACTTGATAGTCCTTTGGATGGGTAATGTTGATTTTGGTTTTGTTATAACAATATGTGGATAAAAATAACATGTGAATTATCAACTTTATGTCCCATTCAGAGGAATGTAATGGACACTTGTCCATGCATATGGCAAGTGATTTCTTCTTCTTTAAAGTTTGGACAAATGCCTTCACTTCATGTGGGCTCTGTATCTTCGTTAGTTAAAATGATGGCTGATTATAATATTTTCATATAACAAAAATAAAAGCAAGAATTGCTTATCAAAATTATGTGTTTGAAGATAAATGCAAACTTAGAATTTATGTACATTTACTTTTAAAATTGTTGATGGAATTGCTATCAGATTTTGTATCAATGTGTTTCTTGATTTGTTTCATCTGTTGAGAATTATATTCATTTTGGCACCAGATTATAAATAGCTTACATTCTTGCTAATAGTTATCCAGTGTGTTTGTTGTCATTTAAAATTTAAGGCTTTTGTTCTGTGGAGTGGTTGTTCAGGAATATAAGTGGGGACAAATTGCAGCTGTGAATATTTTTAAGTGCTTCCTCTTTGGTCTTAATGGGACAGTGTTCATCTGCCAGTATCTCCTCTGGGACTGCTTTATAAAAGCAAATTCTGAAAATAGTTAATATTATCTAGGTATAGATACTTAATTTTCTGTTATCTGTATACATGAAGAAGTTTTCTGCCCTTGAGGTAGAAGAAGTCTACCTCAAGATAGACATTTACTACATAAGAAAGTCAGGGAAATACTGAGAGTAATGAGAAAGCTATGTATTGAGAACATAATATTTGAAAGACATATCCTGAGCCCTTTCCATATATCTAATATGTATATACACACACACTCTCTCTCTCTCTCTCTCTCACTTTCTCTTAGTGACTTTGAAATTATTATCTTCTTTTTATAGATGTGGAAATAGTCTTAATAAAAGTGATTTGCCAAGGCTGCATTGCTAGTTAAGGACTAGCATTGAAGCACAGATGTTTCCAAATCTCTGTGATTCTAAAATGTATCACCACTGTACTCTTTTGATTAGTTTTATTTGTTTATTTTATACATTTATTAAAAAAGAAAAAACAATTGCAATGACATCAGTGATCATCGCCTGTACTCCCCCTGTTGATGGGAGGAAAACCTATATATATAATTGAGTCTCAAAGGAAAATCAAGACATTATCATCAGGCACCCAATAGCCAGAAATAACTGTTGGTCTAGTGGTATAGAAACTAACACGTTCAGTGCATCAGTGCAGTTATATACATTTATAATTATCCTGAAAAAACATTTAAGAAATGAAATAGCTGTGCATTAAACAATTATTCTCTCATCCATTTACTTTTTCTCTATCTATGAAGTCATCACTATAGTCACAAGGACAAATGAATAAAAGAACTTTAGTACAAAGAAAACAAATTAATTTTAAAAGCCAGGCTTTTTGCCTGCAAGCACCAAGTGCTTAAAAAGAACTTTCCCTTTTTTTATTTTTATTTTTTAAAGATTTATTTCTCTTTTTTTAGTCATTAACATTTCAAAGTGAATTCCTTTATAGAGAAGTAGGTAGGTGGGTAGATAGATACATAGATATTTCTGTGTCTAAAAAAAATCTTTAAAGTGTACAAATATTTTTTCATGTGTTACATACTTTGCGTTAATTTAATGTGCCTTTTTCTACTTTTAGAGAGAGTTATCCAAAATCACGAATGCCTAGGGCACAGAGCTATCCAGATAATCATCAGGAATTTTCAGGTATGCACATTCTAAATATTTAAGTGTTTGTCATTGACTACTGTTTTGTTTGGGAAAGAGAGGAAGTTTTTAAAAAAATCTAAAATCTGTTCCCACTCTTGGGCATCTATCCAAAGAACATAAAATCATTAATGCAAAGAGCTGTATGCTTTACGTACAGTACAATAAATTGCATTACTATTTACAATAGCTGGAACATGGAAGCAGCCTAAGTACCCATCAATAGGCAATTAGATCATGAAGATATGGTATATCCATACTGGAAAATTATACAGCCACTGGGAAAGATGAAATGCTGCTATTTACAGCAAAATGGAGGGAGTTTGAGGTATTTATATGTAGTAAAGCAAGTCACAATGATAAAAACAAATACTGGACATTTACATAACACACTATGGGACAAGGTAAAATACTGGGTTGTGAGAAAAATCATGATGTATTTTTTTATGTTTTTCAAGCAACAATGTGTCATGACTTTTCCAACAACCCAATAGTTAGCAGTGAACATTAATAAACACTGGGGGTTCTGAAGGGAAGGGTAGCAGGGAAAAAGTAAATTCGTAAATGAAAAGTAAATTTGAAAATGTGTTTTTCATCATTAGAAATACTGACTTATGAATAACATTTCATTTCTTGTGTGTCTTAAATAGACTATGATAACCCCATCTTTGAGAAATTTGGTAAAGGAGGAACGTATCCAAGAAGGTATCACGTCTCATATCACCATCAAGACTATAATGATGGTATGTATCTGGGAATTAGAACGTAACAGGTTTGTTAATAATCTCAAAATAATCAAAATAAAATGAACTTTTAAAAATACATACTGATACCATTAGAAGTAAATTTGTTCCTGAATCATTTAGTTTTCTGCTTAAAAATTTTTAAAGAAAATTGGATCATAACTAACAGATAAAATCTTAGCTTTGTGCCAGCTACCTCAATATTTAAAATGACATGAAATCGAAATTTATTTTTTGATGTTGACATTTGCACTTACACCATCCATTTAAGGCAAAAATATTATTATATAATACTATTGACAATAAATCCTCCAATTTTCTTTTATATTTTAAATCATTAATGGAAATGAGAATAAAATATTTTTTCCATTTTATCCAAACACACGGGAGTTTTATTCTCTGATTGTGTGTGTGTGTATGTGTGTTCACATAAGAGCTTATTTGAATTTGTATTCAGGTCCTGTTTCTTCCCCCTCCCTTGCCCCACACTTTTCATATCTGCTTTTTACCTTTTCTTTGTATTTTTATATGGCTCAGTGTTAATAAGGATATTTCTTTGAACTCTTTTAACAAGTACTGACTGCTATTTATACTTGTAAACTTTTTTTTTTTAAAGATTTATTTATTTATACATACAAGCTGGGATACAGGCCAGAGGTGTGGGGCGGCGAGAGGGTTCACCAGAGACAGAGTGGGGAGCAGAACAGGCAGATCAGAAATACACTGCTGAGGGGAGTAGCGGGTGAGGCAGGAGAGGTCTGCCGCACCATGTGGGATTCTCCCTGGCTGGGCTTCAAACTTGCATTGACGCTGCCAACAGCTCCACAGCGCAGCGCTCAACCACTGCGCCACCAGGGAGGCCCTATACTTGTAAACTTTTAATCAAATAGTCATTGTGATTTTTGTTTTTAGTCTAGTCACAGGGCAAATTTCTGTTCCTTGTGTTAAAAATTATAAATTCTTTCAATTGCAACATGTTATAAAAGATACAATTCTGTTTGCATCTTTTTAGGTCGTAAAACTTTTCCAAGAGCTAGAAGAACCCAGGGGACCAGCTTCCGGTCTCCTGTCAATTTCAGTCCTACTGATCACTCCTTAAGCACTAGTAGTGGAAGCAGTATCTTTACCCCAGAGTATGATGATAGTCGAATCAGAAGAAGGGGAAGTGACATAGACAATCCTACTTTGACTGTAATGGACATCAGTCCTCCCAGCCGCTGTAAGTAATAGAAATTGGTACAATGAGATGTATAGCAGAAACTTTGCAGATTTTATAGTATTAAAAGGTCTAAATACAAGCCTGTCCTATGGATGAGACCAACTTCTCAAAAGAGGTAAAGATGGTATTTCTAAAGGTGGTTGGAATGTCAGTGCTTGGTATTATTCCTAATTACTTTAGATAATACCATCCTTGGCTTATATTATGAAAATTATTACTGTTCTCTCATTTAGTCATTTATTCATTCCACATAGATTGTAGAGTACTTAGTGCTGAGATTTCAAATATGACCTCGGAGATAAGTCTAGTGGGGAGAATGAAGTATGCAGAAATAATTATAGTGTAGCATTTAATCTGGATCTTGAATGTAAGTAGAAATTCACCAGTGAAGAAGGTGACATGTGCAGCAGGCCATGGCATGTTCCAAAATGAAGAATAGTTCATTTTTGTCTGAAGTGGTACATATCTTGTTTAAAACAGTGGGAATAGGACTAGAATTGTAATGAAGGCCAGATTGTGAAATATTTGGACTTTATTAAGTAAGCAGTGCATACAACGTTTTGTGTTCGAAAGTATTTATTGCAGCAATATTTGTATACACTACCCTTTTATGTAATGTTTGCATATTTTACATGTCTGACTTCATACTACATTGCTGCTAATTTTTGCTTTATATAGCTATCTTTTAAAGTGTTTAAAAATAAGAGAAGAGTTTCTTTTATTTATGCCTGTTTATTTGTTTCTATAGATCTTTGTTTATGTAGATCCAAGACTATGAGGTATCAGATTCCTTCTGCCTGAAGAATTGCATTTAATATTTCTTGATTTTTGCATTCCACTTTTTTTGTTTGTTTGGAAAGGATTTTTATTTCTCCTTTATTCTTGAAAGATATATTTTCTGGGTATAGAATTCTGGCTTTTTTTTTTTTTAATTCTTTCAACACTTTAAAACTATTTCTCTCTTACCCTCTGGTTTATATGCTTTCTGAATAGAAGTCTGCTGTTTCTTATCTTTCTTCCTCTGCATGCCATTTTACCTATGGCTGCTTTCAAGATTTTTCTTTTATTAGAATGAGAGTGATACTCTTTCCAGCTTTCAACATCATAGCAGAAGATAAGGAACTAATTATTACAAATATTGCTGCAAAAGATTAGAAAACAGTGCATCTTATAACCAGTGGTATCTTAGATTTTGTGAAAGATGTTATTACATTTGTAATCAGAAAAAATAATAATCTTACTGGAAAAATGGTGTATGAGAATATGAACCATGTGTAGGTTTAGAATTCTTAGAAAATTGAAGGAAAAATTTTTGAAAGATGATGGTTATTATGTATTTGGATGATCATGATTTTCTCTTTTTTCAAGAATATTCCATTAGGGATATTATTAATGCAGTATACTCAATTAGTCCTTCACCATTTGTGTGACACCTGACTATTCCATTTTAAGAAAATGTTCCTTTTTAGCACCTCGTGCTCCCACCAACTGGAGACTGGGCAAACTGCTTGGCCAGGGAGCATTTGGCAGGGTCTACCTCTGTTATGATGTTGATACAGGAAGAGAATTGGCTGTTAAGCAAGTTCAATTTGACCCTGATAGTCCTGAGACCAGTAAGGTAAGAATCACTCCACAAGTTACTTAGTCACATGATAAGTATTTTTACTAAGATAAATACAACACACAAGAGAATATTTTGTTTTCCCTTAATATAAGTTATTGGCAAAAAAATAACTAGTTATGTTCATTCATTTTATACTATGGATATTTTTCTTTCAGTATTGTTATAGTCCTCTGATATAGTGTTTAGTATACCATCCAAGATTATTATAAAAGTTATTGTTTAGAAATTTTAAAATGTTTATTCAGAAAGATTTCAAAATGAAATCACCTAGTTGTTCAATGAAGTTAGAAGTTTTTGCTTTTACTAGCAATGCTGTAAAGACTTAATGAGTTCTATCTTTCAGGAAGTAAATGCACTTGAATGTGAAATTCAGTTGTTGAAAAACTTGCTGCATGAGCGAATTGTTCAGTATTATGGCTGTTTGAGGGATCCCCAGGAAAAAACACTTTCCATATTTATGGAATATATGCCAGGGGTAAGTTAGTAACATTCTTTGAAGAACAGTAAAACTTTAATTATGAAATGTTAACCCTAGATAAGGACATTTGGAATAGATTTAATTTAGAGCTGGGTAATACAATTTTCTGTTTTATCTTTTCTATCTTTGTGTTTTTAAACTCTTTTTAAAAATGCTCAACTCTACTAAAATAGGTTACATGCATTATAACAGTTCATATGTCGCTTTCTTGAAATAGCCCAAAAGTATCCACAAGAGTAGTTATACAAACCACGATCCAATCTAGGACCACACAGTACATTTAACTATTTTTAAAAAAGACTTATTTATTTATGCATACAAGAGCTGGGGTATAAACCAGAGGTGTGGGGATGATAGGATGCACCAGAGACAGAGTGGGGAGCAGACCAGGCAGACTGACTGAAATACAATGCTGAGGGGAGCACCAGGGGGAGACAGGAGAGGTCTGTTGCCCCATGTGGGAAGCTCCCTGGCTGGGGATCGAAATCTTGCTACAGTGGCTACTAATAGCTTCATAGTGCTAAGACTTAACCCCTTGTGCCACCAGGGAGTCCCCATTTATTATGTCCCTTTATTCCTCTTTTAATCTAGAATAGTTAATTTTTACATGGACACAGATGTGGCAAAGAGACTGATTTCATTGACAGTCTGTCCTCAGAGATTTCTCTAATTGAGTACTTGTTTAATTTGCTCTTTTATCCTTTTACTTACTATAAACCCCAAGTTAGATAAATCTAAAAATTCAGATTCAAATTTAGTACTTTTTTTAGAATGTACTATAGATGATGCTGTGTACTTCATGTTGCTTCCCATCAGGACATGTAGTTCTTGTTGTTCTATTGATGGTGCTAAGATTGACTGTTAGATTAGGGTATTGACATCCTGATTCCTCTATTGTTTTTTGTTTTTTTTTTTCCCCTGAAGACCAGAAGATAGTCTGAGTTATAGCAGTAGCACACAAATATGAATATTGGGTTTCTTTCAACCATCTACCTAATGATTTTGACACAGATTAATAGTAATTGCCTGAGTCAGTAATTTCCTTAGGAGTTGCAAAATGAGGTTTGCAAACTCTGTTATTCCTTCTGTGTTATTTTTAGCATTTGTAGAGTACATTCTAATAGTAATGATTTTCAGAATGATGTTATATTTAATCATTTAAAAATACATGCATTTTCATAATTTACTATGCACTCTGCATTAGAAAAAAAGGATTGGACTTTTGGCTCTGTGAGAGAGTAGCTTATTAGAATTATATATAGAATATACACAGTTGCACTTTAAGCATGTGGATTAATAAAACTGTGAATCAGTATCCCATAATTGTGATCTGAACCATCCTTGGTCTCAGAAGAGCAACAGTAAAACTTTATATTTTTACTTGTCATTGTGAATATTTGTTTACCATGATACCATTGTTACTTATCTTTGCTACTTTTTTCTTTTCTTTTTCTTTTTTTAAAGATTTATTTATTTATGCATACAAGCTAGGGTACAGGCCAGAGGTGTGGGATGGCAAGAGGGCCCACCAGAGACAGAGTGGGGAGCAGAACAGGCAGATCAGAAATACACTGCTGAGGGGAGCAGCGGGCGAGGCAGGAGAGGTCTGCTGCACCATGTGGGACTCTCCCCGGCTGGGCGTCGAACTCGCTGCCGACAGCTCCACAGCGCAGCGCTCAACCGCTGTACCACCAGGGAGGCCCGCTACTTTTTTATTTTCAAGGAGGCTTTTGGCAATCTAACTTAGTTTTTTAAAAAAACCACCTTTGGGGAAAATGTTAGTGGAATATACTAAAAACCATAAAAGCCTTTTGACTTGGTAATTTCATAGAAATTCATTCTATCAAAAGAAGGAATCAAAAGAAGGAAAAAGCTGTGTATATTTATTTTACCTCTATTATCTGTGATGAGAGAGAAAAAAAGGGAAGTGCCCACAGTGGAAGTAAATATTCTCGTATTCTCTTAAGAGAATACATGTTAAAAATTAAAATTCTGAAAGCCATATAGCTAAGTTGAAGGAAGTACCTATAATTGTTGAGAGAGAAAAATAGCATGAAATATTTTTAATAATGATTACGATATTTAAAAAATTATTTATTTAAAGACAGAAGAAACTTATAAAAATAAAAATGTGTTATATTGAGGTTGGGATTGATTTTTTTATTCAGATTTCCATTACTCTTCATGCAATAAGTGCTTAAATTTAAAATAGGAAATACTTATACGTAAGGGTGACTGCAACCCAGATTGTTGAAGGTAAAACTAGTTAAAATGTTTAATTGGCTAGAAATGTTTTAAATCATAAATGGAGATAGGTAATCTATATATTTACGTTTTTAGGTTAATGTTTCTCATTTAGCTACCCTTGACTTTTTAAAGGCAGCTATCTCCTTCAAAGCCTCAGCTGTCATTCCTTGAATTTGAAAAGCATATTGCTAAACTAATAATAGTTCATTGACAGTATTAAGTGAATTATAAATATGACAAACCCATGGCATACATGGGGTAGGCATCTATGTTCCTAGACTTTCTGAATCACTAACTTGTGAATGATGCTATTTAATTTCCCTCATTAAATTTCATATAACGGACCTTTTATACCCTAGCTTCAGGCTTTGCCAGAATTACTCCACTCTACAGTTTTTCCAAACATAGCATTCCATTCCTTACTTTACCTAGAAGTTTTCAGACTATAAAGCTTTTATTTTCAGTACTAGCACTAGCAATTGCTTTCTCTGTTAATGTCTCTCTCTCTCTCTCTCACACACACACACACACACACACACACACACACACACACACACACACAATTTTTAGCTGGCACAATGCATCCCAATCTATTCCAGTTGTTCACACTGAAAAAAATAATATTTTTATGGTACATAGGGGTAATCAGAATATACCAATGGAGCTGTTAGTAGCCATAGGCCTGAGGTCCAGAGGATCCTTAATTTCATCATTCATTGTCTGCCTTCAGGTATTTGGGGGCTTCTTGTTTGGAAAGCTCAGTTCTAGCTGTGTTGTTCTGTTTATTACTGCTACTACAAACACAATAAGTAGACAGAACAGACAAGCCATATTGAATTATAGGATGGTGGTTTGCTGGGCTCACTAATTGCCTAAGGCTTTCCACATGTATTTATAAGTGTTCATCAGCAGAACTGCATCTTATAGCCCTTCAAGAATTGCTCATGCACAGTAGAAACAGCAAAGGTAAAACCTGTAAAATCCAAGGATCAACAGTTTATAAAAACATGCAATTTATCAAAATTCAAGGAAATGCAGTATATGTTTGCATATATTACTTGTTTAAAAGAAAATATTTTGCCTCTTGGGAGGTATTTTATTTCTAAAATGTGGTGGTTATTCATCAGAATTGCATGTTGGAATTAGTAGGGATGCTTTTTCAAAATTCAAATGCCTGTGTATTACCTCAGAATGATTCAGCTTTCTCAAAGGTGGCACCTCATTTTCCCTTAAAAAGCAATTAAGAAGTTTTAAAATTCCTTTCTAATATATCTTCTCATGTCTTGAGTGCTGAGTAAAGGAAAATTTTTAAGATCTCACACATGTTCTAATTTTCTAATCATATCCTTTCTCCTGTGAAGTAAATTAGAAGGTACAATAAAACACTTTGAAAAAAAGAATAAGAACAAAATAAATAAAATTTAAGTTGGACATATATAGAAGAGCAAGTCAAAAAATCAGAGCATATATTCAGAGCAAAAAAGCAAGATAAAAATACTGGAAAAAATTTAAAAGCATGGTTGCAAGGAATAGGAGATAGAACCATGATAATCATAGAAGCAAGGATATCACTCAAAAGAAAAGTTTCACAAATTTCCTTTAGCTATGACACATAGTCTTCCTCGGGAATTTTTGTGCTAAATTAGGTGGCATATAATGTCATTACTGAGAATTTCTGTGCTCTCTGATTAAAAACCTCCCAGTCATGAACTAGAATTGTTTCAAAAATATTTAATAGTGGTTTTCATTTCAAACTATACCATGGTTTTCTTTTATCTTAGAGTTCAATTAAGGACCAATTAAAAGCTTATGGAGCTCTTACTGAAAATGTGACTAGGAAATACACCCGTCAGATTCTGGAGGGCGTTTATTATTTGCACAGTAATATGATTGTTCATAGAGATATCAAAGGTAAGCAATGAGGTATTTTTTATTTTTAATACACAGTTTCTTTCTTGTGAATGTGAATGAAACAAGTGATATTGTTAGAAATTTGATATTTAATATGTCTACCTTTAAAATACTATAGGAAAACTATTCTGCTTTCTCAGTGACTTAGTGTTCAAACTATTCCTGATTCCTCCACAAGTGGAAAGCTCCCCTGTGGGATTCACAGAATCAATAAAGTTCAAATGAGCATAAAAATTAGACATTGTTTTCATTTATAGAGCATAGGCACTAGAATATAGTGTTTAAGAGTAGGGGCTTTGACACCAGGTGACCTGATTAATATTTGGGCTCTATCCATCACTGTGTGACCTTGGACAAGATGTTTGTTCTTTTTATATGCCTTAGTTACTTATTTTTTAAGGAGGGTGGTAATAGTATATAACTCATAGGATTCTTTTGGCGGTTGAATGGCAATATATATAATGTACCTAAAACAGTAGCTGGTATCTATAAAGCACTCAAAAGTTAGCTACATTGATGACCTACTTTGTATTGAGATCATATTTAAAGTTATGGGACTGGAAGGCATCACTTAGGAGAGAATAAGATGAGGGAAGAAGGGAGCCCACGACTTGGCTTTCATGAACTTCAACTAAGTTAAACTGACTTTTAAAAACTCAACTGTTTTTTCAGTCATCAGGTATATAAGATAAATGCACAAAGTGAGACAAAAGCAAGAGGTGATATATAAAATTTGAAAGTGCTTAAAACTCTACTATAAAGAATACCTGAAAACTTGATTCTATAAAACCTGGGTTGTGACCCCAAATTTAAAGATCATTTTATTCAGCCAATAAGAAGAAGAATGAATAACTACATACCCTGAGCCAGATCATGTGTACTAGAATGGAACCTACTGTAAGTCTGAGAGAATGGGGACATGGCTCATATTGAGGGAAAAGTAAAATAGGAACCTCTCTTTGACTTCAGTATCTTTCCAATTTAGGCAGATCTCAGGCACCAAGTACAAAACCTGATAGCTTGAAGAACCACATAGGGAAATTACTCAATTATGAATTATTCTACTAGGAATAATCTCTTTACAAGTCAACTTTTCTGACTTTGCCAGCAGAGTGATAAATCGTTATAGTAAGCAAGGTGATTTAACAGCATTTGTAGGGCAAATATAACAGATAAAAGTAAGATCAAATTGGATATCTCGTAGGATTTTAAGTTTATAAAATTAAAGTATGACTTAGAAGAAACATTTCCATCTGATTAACAGTTGGCTATTTCCTTTGCTCTTCTATATCCTTTTACTTCTTTTATATTTCCCAAATTTTTAATTGGTGCATTATTTAAATGGTGAGGGGGGAGGAAAGATAGTGATTTTTTTTACATTTGAACCTATGAGTTTGTAATGAAACTTAGGCTAAAAGCTAATTGGATGTTTCCAGGGAACCAACTCATTTTGTAATAGGGTTCCTTAGTTTTGCGTTTCTTTTGTTAATATACTACTAATGACCAAATGAAATAAATGGTGGAATAAAACTTATTTTTATAGGAGGCGATAAGTTAAAAAGAACTTTTCATTATGGGAACTTATTTTCCATAGAAATATAAAGTATTTTGGCTAACAAATGAAGAGGAATGATAGAATAGCACCATTTTGTAACTATTAAACTGATAGATATAAACACTAAACATTAACAGTTCCTGACAACTATAGCAGCTTTACCTGCTTCCTATTCATAGACTAAACCATCATCTATGAAGCAGTTTTGCTAAAATAAATACATGTGTGTGGATATGATTTAGCTATTGATACTGATTGTATATTGATTTAGCTACTGATTTATAGGATTCTATAATTCAGTTACTGAATTATAGAATATATGTATGCATATATATAGGGCAGATGTACATGTACAATGACCCCTTGGAAGGAGTTTGCAAAATCTAGACCATAAGAAAACTACAGGCAAACAACTTAGATTCTTTATAAATTGCAAAGGGAAAAAAGAGATTAGAAATAACTTTAGATCAGTAAAGATTTAAGAGATAAAAATCTCAACATATGAATTTTACTTGGACTCTGACATTTTTTAACTATAAAAAACACTGAATATATTTCATAATTTAAGAAGTTATTACCCATTGTTTTAGGTATGATACGAGTCCTTATCTTTTAAAGATATATACTGAACTATTTATTGATCATGATGTCTTGAATTTGCTTCAAATAATATGAGCAGGAAAGGAGTGACTGGAAGTGTGGTTGGGGAGATTGTCTAGATTGACTGGTGGCCCTGGGTAATGGATAGTATTTGTTATCCTGTCTGCTTTCATGTATGTCTGAAGTCTCCTTAATAACTTACATTTAACATATCCAAAATAGAATTTTCAAAAACTGGATAGCTGTACTGAGAAACTGGCTATACGCTTCCTCCTCAACTGCTCTTAGGGATGGGTATTGGCTTAACACTGATAACCCCTCCCTAGAGATAGTTCTTCCTGTCTGACCTGCCCGAGTCTGTTCTACATAACGCAAAGCTGACTCCTCTGGTTAAATATTTTATAGGTAGTGACTTTTTTGACTGAGTCCTTCCTTAAGTACTGGATGGTAGGAGATGTTAAACAGGCAGTCCCTGATTTAGAAGATCACTGGATCACACTTTAGTGTATGGCACAGAGCCCTCCCATGGTGAGAGACTTTGGAGAGCCATTATTGATTAGGTAGGGCAATTTTCTTGGGACAAAAAGACATGCAGACACACACAGTGGAGATAAATAGTCTGTTCTCTCCAGTCTATAATAAAGATTTCCTCTCACTTTCTCTAAACATTCAGTGTTCATTCACTATTACTTAATGAGCACTACCTAAAGGACTGGCATTATGTCAGTACTGCTCAGAAGATGAAAAGCAGCCTAATTTTGGAGACAGATTGAAGAGTCTACTAAGTAATTCTTTGCTATTGTTTTTTTAATCCCAAACTATCAGTAAGATAACAAAATAAGGATATAATTTCTTATTTTCAGGTGCAAATATTCTGCGAGATTCAACAGGCAATGTCAAATTAGGAGATTTTGGGGCCAGCAAACGGCTTCAAACCATCTGTCTTTCAGGGACAGGAATGAAGTCTGTCACAGGCACACCATACTGGATGAGCCCTGAAGTAATTAGTGGAGAAGGCTATGGCAGAAAAGCAGATATCTGGTAGGTTTTGATGCATTTGTCTGAAAGTACCTGCCTTCGTAGGTATTTCCACTTGGGATGGAAGTAAATGAACTCTTGAATTTTTGAAATAGAGTATCAGGGTTGCAAGGATTAATATTTGAGTTATGCCTCTTTGAGGCTTATAATGAACTAAATAAATACAGTCCTTGAAATTGTTCTTCATTTTTTAAGAGGATTTTGTCTTAACCAAACTTCAGATTAGAAAACTATCCTTGTTTACTTTCCTTGAAGAATTTTGAAAGTAATTAATCTTTATTGTTAGTCTCTTATAATTTAGTTTTGAGTCTTTGTTTAATAATTTTAAGATAGAATGAAAAAATGGCCATTTTTTGTTTACCACCCCAAAAAAAATTTTAATACTCATTTTAGGCACCTAAAGGCAAAGAATTTCTAATGTTTATATTTTTATTTAGTAAGATACAGAAAATTATAACATGGGGTTAGATAATTACATAAAACAAAAATAACATAACAAATAATGTTCTTTCCCTAACCATTTGAGTCCATCCTTAAATTGTGGTTTATTTTCATTCATTTTTATATTTGAAGTACAGATTTATATAATTACAACCTTTTAAAAAAATACTTATTTATATACATATGTACTTTACGTTCATTTCTGCTTTCTTCATTTTTGCTTTCTTCTCTCAGAGTTGTGGCCATAAAATTCCCACCACCAATTCACCCATGAACTGTCATCATAGTCCCTTGTGCTCTTTGCACCCCCTATTTTGATCCCTCTCCCACTCCCTCCCCTGTGTAATGTCTCTGATTTATAGTTGCCTGCTATTTTTTTTCCTGATCCCTTATTTGGTTCCTCTAAATTCCTCCTGTAAGTGAAACCATCCAATATTTTTCTTTTTTTTTTCTGACATATTTCATTGAGCATAATCCCTTCTAGCTCCAATCATGTTGCTGCGAATGGCATGAGTTTATCTTTTTTGATTGCTGAATAGTATTCCATTGTATATATATATACCACATCTTGATCCAGTCATCTATTTTTGGGCGTTTGGGTTGTTTCCATATCTTAGCTATTGTAAATAGTGCTGCAGTAAACATTAGGGTATAGGTGTCCTTTTGAGTTAATGTTTTTCTGTAATTACAACCTTTTGGTGAAAGTTTAAACTTGAAGTCATGTCATATTTAAGTATATATGGACTTCATTTCTCTTTCTCATTTTGTGGGTAACTGACTTTTATGATCATATTGTTTGAATAATATGTATATATATTTTATTTCATTGTAGGAGTGTGGGTTGTACTGTGGTAGAAATGCTGACTGAAAAGCCTCCTTGGGCAGAATTTGAAGCAATGGCTGCCATCTTTAAAATCGCCACTCAGCCAACAAACCCAAAGCTGCCACCTCATGTCTCAGACTATACTCGAGATTTCCTCAAACGGATCTTTGTAGAGGCCAAACTGAGACCTTCAGCTGACGATCTCCTAAGGCACATGTTCGTGCACTATCACTAGCAGCCAGTAACCTCTCCTGTGCCTCTACCAGCTCCCGTCTATTCATTCACCTTCTCTCTGACTGCACTTTTCTTTTTTTATAAAAAAGAGAGATGGGGAGAAAAAAAGACAAGAGGGAAAGTATTTCTCTTGATTCTTGTTTAAATTTGCTTAACAATAGTAACCTAAATTTTTATATTTAATCTTTTTTTCCCTTACAAGAACTTGAAACTTTTTTTTTAATTTTTATAATATACTGATGTGGTTCAGAGAGATAAAGCACTTTAGTACATAGTCACTCTTTGTAGTACAAACAAATCATGTGGAATACCTAAAGATTGTAGAGTCTTTCCCTGTGTCACTGACAGATTGGTGGTGATGGGAAGACAGGGAAAACAAGGAAAAGAAAATGATGTATAATTTGTAGTTGTTAGTGATAGTATTTAAATAGATCCTCATTTGTGGGGTTGAGCCCTAAATTTGAGTTTAGGGTAGGTACTCAACTTAAAGAATATGGGTTCCTTCTTACCTGTATTCTTTAGATCCTAACCTCTGTCTACCAAGCTTTTTGCTCAGTAGGAATCTTGATAGAAAATACGAATTTTCAAGAGGTATATTTGTTAATCCTACCAGTATAATAAGCAAATACACTATAACAGATCCATGTTACTGGAATCTATAAACCTTGAGGGATAACTTTCTGCTTAAAAAAAGAAAAGCTATCTTAAAACAAATATGGTAAACCAATAAGTAAATGCAAATTGAAAGACAAAAGGATATTGTGTGAGCAAAAGAGACAACATTTGCCAATCAACAGAAATAGTGGGTGAAAAAACGAATGAAGTGGTTTAGTATATTGTAAGCAATGTTCTTTAATTGAGGGGGGGAAGGCTCAAAATTAAGGGGAAGGAGAAATAGTCAAAGCCATGTATATAATCTTCCTATTCTTAGTTCCTGATTCCCCCACAGGTAACATCTAAGAACTAAGAATTTAACTTGGAATATACATGACTAAAGGTAGTATCATGAGATAAAACCATTGTTCTTGGAATCGCCTCAAAAAACAGTTATGTGTAACTGGTTCTCAAGGGTGGCGTAGGGATGATTTCACTTGGCATTTGGCAATATATGCAGACATTTTTGGTTTCTGTGCTATGAGGTTGCTGCTGTCATCTAGTGGAGAGAGGCCAGGGATGCTGCTGAATAAACTGCAAGTACAGCACCCCCTACTGCCCACTGAATTACCCTGCCCAAAATGTCAAAAGTGCCGAAGTTGGAAAATGATGTTGTAAAGAGCAGCTCCAGTTATAAAATGAAAACGGCCATTCACAAAGCAGGTTCCTTAGAGAAGTAATTATCAGAGAGGAAGTGATACAATGCAAAATGAGGGTTTTTGCAAGAGCACATATACATTTGTTTCTACTCAAAGGTGAATGATCTCAACAAATAGCAAATAGCAATCCCTTCCTTACCAGCTACACTTGCACCCAAATCAGTAACATCCATTTTAGAAACAAAATGAATTTAGACATATAGCCTGTTGAACTCAACCATCTGTCTATATTCTTTCCTCAAAAGTCAATTCATAATTGTGGGAAAAGGAAGCATATTAAAACAGAGTATTTAGAACTTCAAAGGAAGGTTAAAATCTCCAGATATTTCTAGTATAATGTATCCATTAAGAACAAGGGCATTCGATGGAAGGCAGCAACTGGGAAACCCTGTTGGGTTTGTTTCTCTAATGGGATTGTGCTACTGAAAAACCTGAGTGATAGCAGTAATTTGACCACTTGCGGTTTTTTCAGCATGTTAAAGCAAGTGCTAAGTACTTTATTTTAAAGGTCTTACAAAATAGTAGTCTTCCTAGATGCCCTAAGTGAGATGCCTTTCATGAGATTCATAAGGCACTTGGGTATTTTTATTTCCTGCTATTAGGTATGCTCTCTTAAGGACTCTTAAATACTTTGCTTTTTAAGTTAGGATAGAACTTGGTTTACTGTGTCAGGGTCCAATATGGCACTCCCTGTAGGGAATTTGAAATTCCACTAACTGGTCTGAGAAGAAGTCAAAGCGCAAATAAAGTTGTCAAAGCATCTCTCATATCCTTATAATCAAAGGAAGCAGCTTATAAGGAAGAATGTGGATTAGCGGCCTCTCCCCTAAGGAAATCAATTGCCAAACTTGTGCTATAAATATACTCCCCAAGGATGTGGATCTATTATACTTTCTTTATCTTTTATGAATGGGGGCATCTCTTCTACTTGAGCAAGATAATGGCATTTAGGCCAGTGGCATTTTTCTTCATTTCTTTGTCTTGTGTGGTTGTGGATTTCCATTTGGCTTATTTTGGTCTGTCAGGGTAACCAGCAATGCAGAATATGAGATAAATGCTCTTTAGAGATAAATCTTGGGTGACTGTAAAACCCAAAGCAAAACTGTTTGCTTTTCAGTCTCTTTTTTCTCTTCTAATGCTACAGAAAATAAAATCACCTGAAAAGAAACTACTACTTTAACACTGCTGCAGAAGACCTTTGTTTTATAAGAAAAATATTATTAGCTGTGGGAAAGTATTGTTCTTTATGTAAAGACTTTTTAAATAGATTAATAGTTTAGAGAGTTATTATATAAAATGTGATGTGAATTTATTTCAAACAAGTTGTGAAGGTACCAAAAACCACAATGAAAGTTAATATATTTAAAAACTACAAGAATAAAAAAGCTTGAAGTGGGGTGGGATATGAAAGACCAAAAGTAAATTTAAAAAAGAAAATTTTGAAAGGAAATACCTTTATCAGGGACAGTTAAATATAACACTCCAGTTTTTCTTTCTAATAATGGTGTGGATCTACAAACAAAATTTAAACTTTTTAAGATGACTAAATATATTGTGTTTTTTAAATGCACAACTGATTCTACTATACTGTAATGTTTCTTTGTTGAGGCTGGAAAATGACCAGACTGCTGACTTTGTGCCTTTAAAATGCATTCTGCTTTGAATAGTGGCAGACTTTTTGGTGCTGGAGAAGATTCACTAGCAGTCTTACATGTGCTTTTCAGGAAATATCTTTCTACTTAGGCCTTGAGAGATTCAAAATGGCATGATTTAGGCTTGGACCAAAATATAAGATCTTCTACATTGCAAACTAAGTGTGTTGAATAAAAGGATTGAAAAATACTGTAATGACTAATGGAAATTCTGCTGGTTAGAAATTCTTTAAACAGTCCTCAGACTGAAATTTTCAGTAGGAATATCTTGAAAACTTTACAAGTTTCCTCATTTACAAAACATGATTAAAGACTACTGCCTTAGAAAGTTTTCAAAGGCATAGTCAACAAATGCTTAATTTATGAGGTTGAAATGTTAATGCATATGCTGAAGTTAAAATTAAAATTTCCAACTAAATTGAGGTGGCTTTCACTTAAGAGAGTCTTTATCTTATTCCCTATAGAAACTACATTTAAAAGATGGAATTATTTCTTTAGCTTTTTGCTACTTCAGTTGTACACATGTTAGGTCTGGTCTGTAGTATTTCTGAGATACATGAACTCACGAAATTTGAATAGTTTATAGGAACTGCCAAGCCTGAATGCAGAAGTCAAGATGTTTGCTAGATCAGACTCCTTGACCCCTGACAGAGTTCTGTGCCAGTGATTTCATCTGGGGTTTAGAGACCAAGTTTAATCACCTAGTGTAAATCAAGTATAGCAATGTAACAGTTTTTTGTGTTGTTGTTTGTTTTTTGTTTTTTTTTTTAAGTAGGATGAGTCTTTTTCATTTGCTTACTCAATAATTGTGGCTTATTGTATCAGGTACTAAATTAACCTTACGGAGGACACAGTCTAGGAGGAAACATGAGCAGAACAAATAGTTATAAAGTAAGAGAAAAGTAATTTGGGTCGTCATTGGCTCATACATACTAAAGTGTTACTCACAATAGATATTAGAAAATTCCCCAGTTGGAGGAACCAACCCCCCCTCCCCCAACCGTAAGTCAGACAGCCTCTTTTCTCAATGCTCTCTCTTAAAAACCTAGTCCCTATTAGTTCCAATGAAGAGGGACATTTATCCCATAACATATTGGGTTTTTTCCTGCTGTTTCTTTTGATGAAAATATTTTCTTTTGGTCCCAGTTGTTAAAATACCCAAAACATTTGGTAGAAATTGAGTTCTGTCAACAGTGTTATTTAAGTTTGGTGTTTATTACAAATAAAATATTGATATTTATTTGAGTTTTAAGATTAGTTAAATATTAATGAAAATTAATTGTTAATTTTTGGTAGTGCCTTTTTCTCTTTATGCCTTAATTTTATTTTATATCCAGAATGATTCAAGTTGCCCACTGAAATGGTTTTTCTGAATCAATAGGTTTCAAAAGTTCATTTGGCCTTAGACTGTGTATTGACTCTTAAATACTTCTTAATATCTGTTTCCTCCTCCTCCTCCCCCCTTTTCTACCTCTTTTTTATATGTTAGAAGAGAAACTTTAGCATTAGTTTGTGATAGACACACTTCAGTTTCTACTAGATGTGAACAAGATAAGAATAAGAGGTATTTTATTTCTGAAGAGACATAGAAAATTGTTTTTCAGGTTGATTACTTGATTTTCAATCACATTGGCACTGTCAAAATTCTTTGTATATCATGATTCAGTTATGATTTGTATAGCAGAGCTAGAATGGTTGTTTTTGCCCTGAGCTTGTTTAAATAGTTTACAAATGTTAAGACCATGTGAGTTAGGGCAATAAGCAAGAAATCCAGGGATAGTGAATTCTAATCTTCTGTAAGTAACATTTTGACTAAAACTCTAGCTTACTTTTCTGTGAAAAGTGTGTGTGAGAGAGTGTGTGTGTGTGTGTGTGTGTGTGTGTGTGTGTGTGTGTGTGTAGGTGTGGATGGTGCATGGGTGGGAAGAAAGAACTCAAATGTGTATGACCTACTGATGATGGATGAGTGTAAACTGGCCTCTGCTAGGGATGCCAGCACATTTTCTGCAAGTAGCTAGTACAAATGATTGTTTAACAAAAGTATTTATTGTAAATTGCCAAGCTCTTGGTTGCTAAAAGTAGATTAAAATTGAACTTGTGTGTATAATTGTGAACATATATATAAATCTCAAATAGAAAGTAATTGATTTTGCATAGTTCTTTATGAACTCCTTGGAATAGAAATTCTGCTAGATATAATCAAAACAAGATTCCTTAGCTTACCAAGTATTCAAAAGGAAATTGTCTCATACCTCTTTTTGGTTGGCTAGGGAAGATGTGCTGTGAAGCCACTGTTCCTCCTTCATAATCATCTTTAGCTTTGCTTTGATTTCTGCCACAGTCTGGATAGTATGCCACAATAGGTGTTGGAGTGTCAGGAGCAACTTTCTCCCCATACTCACTTGCCAGAGCTGTAGTAGTGGGCTCTCTGGAGAGTAGAGAATATTCTCTCAGTTGATGTGAGTGTGGTGGTCATGGTCTGGATTTGGAAAATTGAAGGAGGAGTCATGGCTAGAGCAAAGAAAGGAACAGATTTTATGTGTTGCCTATACACAGTCGCTTATGTAATTCTTCATGTTTTTCATAATTGTGCATTTAAATTTATAGGTATAGAGATCTTTTTGTTAATAACTGCAAAGGCATTAAATCAGTGAGTACTATTATTCCTTATGCCTGATGACTTCTCGTTTGTATTCACAACCTGTATTATCAGAATCCCTTTAAACCAAAGCTTTTATTTTTCCAGCACACGTAGCCAAAATAATTAGCACTGTTACTTCTGCCCACCTGTAAGCTAATTCTGTAAAAATGATAAAGCAGGTTTAGTAGAATCTGTATCTCAGACTGTCCTTCAAGTAAAAGGACAGATGCTCAATGTTTGCATTTAGACATGCAGAATTTACTTCACTATTAAGGAGCTATATAGACATTACAAACTTGAGTTTGTGTATGTGCCAATCTTAGTAATGTCACTTGACCATAGATGCATATACATGTATAATGGCATATGATGCCTCAGGTTGGTGGCATATCTTCCTATTGTCTTGCTTGACATTTATGAACTTGTGTTTGACTTGAGGGGCATTTCAGGAAAGCTGTGAAGAAAAGATTATAGACTGGCGTCTGATTTGTGCCATAAATATTTTGGAACGTAAGGAAGAGTCAGCTCTTCAGTATACCTGCAGAATTTGTCCCCAAATAAGGATTTCTCAGTCTTTTAATGCCATTAACAGTCAAGTTTGTGACTATATTGAAAAGCACTTTTGTGTTCACTTATTTATGTTTTTCTAGAATTTATTTTTAAAAAGCATGTGGTTAGAGGTGATTTTTAGCATTACTTGGAGGGAGAAATAAGTTACAAAATTACAGCTTAAATTCTATTAGATACTAAGGATCCAAATGGATTTGACATATTCTCATTTTTCCAAAGACATTTTTCCCACCTGGAGTAAGACAGGACTAGTGGAAACATTTGAGCTGGAATGGTTTATGGGCAACTGAAATGGGCCAAAACCTTGCAATATTCCCTGTCCAATTGAAGGTACAGTGTCTAAGGATAAGAGTACTTATTTAAAAATAATTGTTTATAATACAATCTTAATTAGTAAGTGAAGGTTTACACTTTTTCTATTACTGTTGGTTCTAAAATTTGCTACCCTATGTTCTGAAATATGAACGAGTTAATACCAAAAATACTTCTGTCTGACATCTCTTACATTTCACATGGTTTTCTTTATTCAAATACCATTGTAAATAAAAGTAAACTTGGATAAATTTGAAAGTAAACTTTTAATTGTTGAAATTTGTAGATTTGCCCCTTATCCCCTGTATTTAACCTATTAGTTTCTCTCTAAACATTTTTTAATATCAGTTGAATGCTGGGCAGTTTATAATTATGTACAAAGGTGTTCTTTTCCTATCAAGGTTGACTTTTTTGCACATTTTTGGAAATGTTTAATTTGTACACTGATTTACTACTCTTACCAATAATTGTTGATGAGTGTATGAGCATCATGAATGGGTGCACTAAACTACTGTCTGTGTCTCTACATTTTAACTTCTTTCAAGATGTAGCCATCCGTAACTGCACTGCTATTACTGACTTTAATGGACCTTCTTGCTTTTACAGAGTATACTTACCTATGGTTCTATCTTTGTTGAAGAACTCAGGAGTTCACCATCACTTTCTGGTTTTATATGTATTCTAAAATCCATGACTAGGTTGAAAGTATGCTTGTAATTCTGTGTATCATGGGGTGTGTGTGTGTGTGTGTGTGTGTGTGTGTGTGTGTGTATAGATGTTTTCTGTCTGTAGGCACATATATATATCCCAGTAATTTCTTACTTTCTTTTCATTCCTACATTTTTATGAACTTGTTTTATAAAGGTACCGTTTAGTTAGAATAATTAAATATATATAAAAGCTTTCTGAGAGATTATTTACTATATGAATATATTTTCAGCTGGCTGATCAAAAATATTTTTTTAAGTTTTCTTTTTAACCATTCAAAAATGTATTTGTATTTCCAAAATTGGATGCAGATATTACTTAGATATCAATTAAATACTCCTGCTAGGAAAAGCAATGAATTTCAAGACTTCTATGATGTGCAAATTCAGAGGAAAAATAGATTAGAAACATCATTAAAAACATTCCACTAAAATGGCCTTTGAATTCTCAGCACTATGAAAATATGTGATTAACTAAATTGTCTTGAAGAGATGTCAAGATTTTTATATCTCCAGTTGCTGTTGGCCTGTCCCACTGTTGTTTTTTAACCTTTCCTTTATTCTATGCTAAAATATTTCAACTTTTTCTTTTTCTCTTACTGGCAAGGTCAGGCTGCATTTATAAAACAACACTTTGACATACTGTAATTCTCTATAATTGATGATAAATTGATTTAGAAAATCTCCAAACATACATTGCTATGTCTTTATACTGTACTGTGTATTTTAAGTAACTGGCAGAAAAAGAATTGGAAATTAAATTTCCAATCTGACAATGTTGTTGTACTGATGGGAGACCTTGTTTTTAATATGCGGTACCATGTAAAATTATTTGTGTTAGAAATAAAGTCCACTGTTGAAGTTGAATGTCCCTAATATGTTACAAGGAGCCAATATGATTAGAAAAAAAACTACCAGAAGCCAGATACAGTGTGGTATGTGCCACATTTCATGCACATTTTGACTTTGTGTTATTCATTTAAAATTGTACTTGTAAAAAAAATGTATAAAATTTCTGAGTTTTATAATTTTTATGTATTTGTTTTTTTCTTGCTGGTAAATAGCTTTTTTTTAATGTAAAAGAAACCATGCTTATATTTTGTTAGTGATCAAAGACTTTGTTTATATGGAAATTTGTATATTGTTGGCACACATCTTTGTTTAGATTTATCGTGCATGAAGGCTTGCAATAATTAGCACAATGAAAATTGCTTTTTCTTACATGTTAGTTCATCTTTTGGAAGATTGTTGTGCAAGGCTTACTCTAAGTAACCTCTGGACTATAGAATGAACATAAATGAATGGCACTTTGAGTGTTAATAAAGCTGATATTTATTTCCACTGTGATTGGCGTGCCCTGATCTGTTCTTGGACACAGAGAATTCACAGTTCTCTCTTTTTTGCCTAGGTTGATCACTTCTAGGAGACCAAGCACAAACTAATTTAGAAACATTGACATAAATCTTTCCAGAGTATAAGTATATAATGTCCTACCCAACATGGTTTGTCATGTGTTTCTTGACACATTGATTTCCCAAATCAGGAATTAACAGTGATTAAAAATGAACCATACTTGTTAGAGTGGAAGGAGTGGGTGTTCTTAGAGTATTGAAAATCATTTAAATTAATACCTTCATTTAGTGGAGCAATGCAAGTCAAAAGCGTCAGAAATTTCTGTATCTTCTTTTTTTTAAAGATTTATTTATTTTTGCATACAAGAGCTGGGGTGTAGGCCAGAGGTGTATGTGGAGGGGTGGGGGAGTGAGAAGATTCACCAGAGACAGAGTGGGGAGCAAAACAGGCAGGTTGACACTGCTCAGGGGAGCAGTGGGCGAGTCAGGAGAGGTCTGCTGCTCCATATGGGTTAGCTCCCTGGCCAGGATCAAACTGCTGATAGCTTCATAGTGCTGAGACTTAACCCCTTGCACCACCACAAGGGTGACCCAATTTCTATACCTTCTGACCCAGCATTCTTATCTCTAGGAATTAATCCTCTGGAACTGGTGCAGTTGTGCTAAGGTCTATAAAAACCCCAACTGAGATTCAACAATAGGGGCTGTTGTAACAAAGTACCACAAACTGGGTGGCTTATGCCAATGGAAATTTACTGTCTCAGCTTGGGAAGCTCAAGTCTCAAATGTCGGTTGTTAGCAGGTATCTGAAAATCGTAGGAAAATCCTTTCTTACCTCTTCCTAATTTCTGGTGGCCCCAGGCATTCCTTGGCTTGTGGCAGCATAATTCCAGTCTTTGCCTCCTATCTTCAGGTTGTTCTCTATGACTGAACATAAAAAGCAGCAGCAGCAGAGAACAGAGAGGCAGCAGAGGACCCAGTGGTGGAGAGTGATGGAGTATGGGGTGTGGCAGAGTACAGTGAAGAACATCATGAGAACAGTTTATAAAACAAGGAGTCTGCTTGAATCAGTGAGGAACCTACCTGGTTTGGACGGTTGCAGTACAAACCCTAACTGAGATTCAACAATAGGGCCTATTGTAACAAAATACCATATGTAAACTGTGGCTAGTAACAATGGAGATTTATTGCCTCAGCTGGAGATGCTCAAGTCCCAAATGAAGGTGTTAGCAGGTGTCCGAAAACTGTAGGAAAATCCTTCACCTCTTCCTAATTTCTGGTAGCCCCAGGCATTCCTCTGCCCTTTTAAGTCAGATTTTTAAATTTTGTATTGAGTTGTATGAGTCCTTTATATATTTAGGATATTACTCATTTATCAGCTATGTGGTTTGCAAATATTTTCTCCCATTCAGTAGGTGGCCTTTTCATTTTTTTTTTTTTGATGGTATCTCTTGCTGTGTAGAAGCTTTATAGTTTGTTGTAGTCCTACTTATTTATTTTTCCCTTTGTTGTTTATGCTTTTGCATAAAAATCATTGCCAAGACCTGTCAATATTTCCTCCTGTGTTTTAGGATTTATACTTATATTTTATTTTTTATTTTACTTATATTCTTTTAGGAGTTGGACTTTTATTTTAGTCTTGGATCCACTTTAAGTTAATTTTTGTGAGTGGTGTAAGATAGGTGTCCAGTTTCATTCTTTTGCATGTGGTTATCCAATTTTCCCACCACCATTTATTGAAAAGACTGTCCTTTCTCCACTGAGTATTCTTGCCAAAGAATATCATCTTGTCATATGTTATTTTAAATTATGAAAATGTAGATTAGCCACTCTTCCTCATCAATCCCCTCAGTAAAATTAATTAGGTTTGACTGTAAGTGCTGTGAAAAAAACCAACCAAAAAACAAGTAATATATTTAACCCAGTATTTCCACTCAGGATTTGCCCTAAGAAAGCAACCCAAGATAAAATTAAAGATTCATATCCAAACGATACTCACTTCAGAGCTATGTGTAATAGGATAAACTGAAACCATTTTGATGTTCCCAAATTAAGCTTTGGCTAGTATAATTATGCAGTATTGTAATAAATAAATTAAAATATTGCCACATAGTGGAAATGTAAAGTCATCCACCACTCTTTTTTAGTGAGAGGTTGTAGGGTAGATGAAAGTCATCAGGTTTCCCCCTCCCCCATCAGTGATAGACCCCCTGTGGGCCTACTACGCATGCCTGATGGCATGCACCTGAAGTAGGGTATGGCCATGCATGAGTGGGCACCCCTAGGCCAGAGACTGAGGCTATAAGGGCGGCTTCACAGAAGGGAAGCAGCAACAGCGCCAGAGAACAGAGCATGGTGGCAGAGGATGGCGGAGCACAGTGAAGAACATCATGAGAACAGCTATTAGACAATGAGTCTGCTTGAACCAATGATGAACCTACCCAGTCTGGGATGGTTGCAAAACAGAGCTGAATAAAACTTATGTTAGGAGGATATAAAATCATAGGTCCAAATAACATCACTACTTGCAAACAACTAATTCCAGGACAAAGAGCCTGGAGTGAAATAAGTTAAAATGTGAAACTAGTAGTGCACTAGTAGTGTTTATGCTTTAAATGGTCTTTGCTCTGCTTTTGTTTTCCAAGATTTTTACATGGGAAGCATTATTTTAATCAGAGGAGAAACACAGAAATGAAAAATCCAGTTTTAAAGGTGTGAGTCTTCCATTTCCTGAGTAAGCAAAGTTTGTTTAGACTAGGGACTAATAAACCTTCAATTTCTTGAAAACCATTTAACTGAGAATGGATCTCCACATCTCAAATTCTGTGTCTGAGTCTGTCTTCAGTTTTCTCAGCTGATCAGCTACATCTAACACAGCTGATCATTCCCTCCCCCTTGAAGTGAAATGAAAGCAAGACTTCGAGACTCCTGATTTTCTTCTCTCACTGACTGCTCAACAGGTGTTGCCCAGTTCTCAATACTTAAGTCTTTTCATCATGAAATATTCCCCGAACTCTTCCTCCTATATTCATTCTCTACGTAACCTCAATCAGTTATGTATCTTCAGTACCAAAGATCTGTTGAAAAAGATCAAACTCATATTTCTGAGTTCTTTAACTTCAGACTTATATCCAGTTGCCTTCCAGATACTTCATAGGCCACAGCTATGAGCTGAATTTGCACCTGTAGTGCCAGGAGGGCACCAGGCAGTTTCCCTATGATTCAGGCAGACGGGTCAAGGAAGAGTCCTGGAGCCCTTGGGGGCTTTTGCAGGCTTTTAGTAACACTGATCAACAAATTTTTACAAAACTCATGTTACTGAAATAAAATTAGTCATTTCCTATCAATTTGTATGTGCTCAACATGAATATGACAGTCAAATTCTAATTTTGTCTCTAGTTCTTTTTTGTAATCTGCAATAAATTGATATTTACATCACGAAATGCATGCCATTAGTAATAGACCTATGATGAATACCTGTAAAATATCAAGTCATGGACTACTTTTTAGATTTCTTCACTTGTCTTTTGTACAGCTGTTCAGGAATAGAATTGATGGAAGACTGTTTCCACTGTGCAAAAGCACCAGCCTTAACACTCAGTTTCGGAGAGCCTAGAAATAGTCTCCATTCTTGTGGGTCATGAGTGATTTCTAAAGCATTTATGAGGCCCTCAATATTGGAACAGAATACCAGAGTACTTTCCTTTCTGAAGAAAGGCTCCAACTACTGGTGGCGCTTTCGAAAGAAAGTAATTGTGACATCTTCTTCTAGAAGATTCCATAGTTGGAGTCTTGATCCTAGCAATTCTGCCTTGTTCTTGGAGAAGTCCAAATCACAAACCAGGTCATTGAGTTCTTCCTGTATTAGTCTGTGTGGGGCCGACGATGCACCACAGTGAAAATCTGGATCACTGCATGCTGATGGAACAGGAGAACAGGTGGGCTCACCTTGTCCTCATCAGATGAATCAAGAGAATATTCTGCTGGAGGTTCTGGAATAGGAAGTCCCTCACCATGTGGAACTGGTCTCAATGCAGACGGAATGTTTGGGTAGACTATTCTCGACTTCTTTTGCTTCGTTATTCCGCCAGAATTGGGAGGAACCAAGCAGAAGTAACAGTTTTGTATGTGGTTGCTTGGCTCTCTCCACACCATGGGACTGCAAACGGCATTGATGGTCTTTTGCCATTTAACCACTGTGAAAGCTGTGTTGTCCATGTAGCACAACATAGAAGCGGGGCCCAAGGCTTGTCTTGGTCACCAACCTTGCATCCGAAGTAAAGATGCTAAGCGTTCTTCACTTTAGAAGTGATCCTTTTCTTCTGGTTGGCAGATGTCACTTCCCCACAAATAGAGCAGAAATTGCACACGCTATTATTAACGCACTTTTGAGGCATTACTGTTCTGTATCGTGCCTAAATAGATAAAATAGTAACAATTCTATGGAACAGTAGCTTCAACTGTCTCGCACAAAGTCTGAACCATTTTCAGTGCTCAATCTTTCCAACAGGGCTTACTTCAGCAGCCGCCTGGCAGTAGTATTGCATTGCATCTGAAAATGATGCAATCAACTCTGGAAGATGTGTGCATGATGGTATTATGCAGTGCGAGGCAATATTACATCATTCTAGGCTGATTTAGGATGTTGTTGCAGTCCTACTGGATAAATTTACATGGTGAAACATATAATGAATGAATTCTATGAAATATCTTCAAAATGAGAGCTAATAAAAAATTTTCAGGGTTATATTCATGTTCAGCACACCAAGATACTACAGATTAGGGCCTTTTCAGTAACTATCTCACTGTTGACCAGTGTAATCGTTTGTAGTGAGATAACCAAGTACATGGCAAGTAGGGCGTCCAGGGGGTCCAGGGGACTAGCTGGCCTCCTAGCCCCTGGCAAATCTTCCTGCTCTCTGGGCTTTCTGCTGCAACCCAAATGGTCCTCTGCTGCACCCCAAATGGTCCTCTGCTGCCACGCTGTTCTCTCTGCTGCCGCCACGGCCACCACCGCTTCTCCAGCTGCTTCTGTTTCTGTGACTCCACCCTTACAGCCTCACCTCCAGGCCCAGGTGTGCCCACTCACGCACGCCCATATCCTACTCCAGGTGCTGCCATCAGGCACGCGTGCAGGACCGCAGGTGTCCATCATTAAATCTAATGGTGGTAGGGGCCTCCCTGGTGGCGCGGCGGTTAAGCACTGTGCAGTGGAACTGTCGGCAGTAGCGATGTGAGTTTGACACCCGGCCGGGGAGCTTCCCACATGGTGCAGCTGACCTCTCCTGCCTGGCCCGCTGCTTCCCTCAGCAGTGTATTTCCATCAATCTGCCTGTTTTGCTCCTTACTCTGTCTCTGGTGAACCCTCTCGCCGCCCCACGCCTCTGGCCTGTACCCCAGTTTGTATACATAAATAAATAAATCTTTAAAAAAATCTAATGGCAGTAGTGCGGCAAATCCTGACGACTCTTTCATTTACTGTACACACACCTCTTCATGTAAAAGGAACAGCGAGGAGCAAACTCTGAGCCAGTGGGTGGAACTTACAGCTAACTTCAGGGTAGAAGATGTAGCATTCTAGATTCCACTCCCCATGTTGGGGCAGATGGGAAACAGGAGTGGAGCTGAGTTAAATAGTGAAGGCTACTGGGGCTTTGGTAGCTGAGCTGCTGGACTGCTGGCAGTTGAACCACAGGTGAGGAGGGGTATCTGTGAGGATCTTCTGGCTTTCCACATAAAGCTTCATTTGGACCTTAGTCTCTGTGCAAAGCTGGGGAGGCAGTATGTCAGGATTGGTGAGTCCTCACCTGTGTGCTTACAACTGCAATTGCTTGTCAGAGATTTCTGTACTCTGGGAAACTTCTAAGCTGGCAGATTTAGAGACTTGAAGTTAGCAAAAAGAAAATAACCAGTTTTGCTGTTAGAAGACCATGTTAGGGAATCACACACATATGCCACTCTTCCCCTTTTGTTATGTTGTGAGTTAATGGAGAAAGGACCAGAAATAGGCTGTATAGCCTGGTCTTCACATCTGTACAAGCATGCTTTAGGGTAGAAAGAAATCTCCATTCGTTTCAGTTTTTGTGCTATTTCCACAGATAACACGACTCTGCAGCTTAAGAAAGCATTAAAACAAATTTTTTTGAAGATTTATTTATTCATACATACAAGCTGGGGTATAGGCCAGAAGCGTGGGGCAGCGAGAGGGTTCACCAGAGTGGGGAGCAGAACAGGCAGATCAGAAATACACTGCTGAGGGGAGCAGTGGGCGAGGCAGGAGTGGTCTGCCGCACCATGTGGGATTCTGCCCGGCTGGGCGTCGAACTGGCATTGGGCGCTGCCGACAGCTCCACAGCGCAGTGCTCAACCGCTGCGCCACCAGGTAGGCCCAGAAGGCATTTAAAATTTTTAAGATTATCACCAGATGTCGCTTTACCTTGGCTATAGAACTATTTCTATAGCTTCTGTGCATAGCCCGCCTGCAAAACAGTATTACTGAGACCACGACTTCTGATGGATGGGACCAACACTCAGAGAAATCTCTTTAATAAAATTCTCTTTGAATCGCTTCACGGTGGTACTTCAGGGGCCAAATATGCCACCCAGTGCTGGGTTCACAACACTCCTCACTTGCTGTTTACACAGGACACTGGCACTATCTCAGAGAGGTATTCCGAGACCACTCATTTATAACAGTATGGCAACATCTGTCACTCTGGGCCCTGCTTCACTTTTCCTAAGAGCAGTTAACTGCCCATATCTCTATTAGAATTTAATTTCCAGAAATAACCACTTCAGTGGTTAAAACAGTGACCACACCACCATCACTGGTGTTAGTAAATATTTCACTGACCAACTCGATAGACCACACGGACACCATAAGACCTCAGCCCTCCGTTTGCCCCGCCCCCACCCGGGGTCGGAGGCGGAACTTCCTGGAGTTGCCACCGGAACTTCCGGCGTGAATCGAAAGTCTTCCAAGACTTTCGTGCTCCAGGGTTGTGGTGGTCACGATGGGCAAAAGAGACCGGGGTGACCGCGGTAAGCCCCTGGCGTGCTCTGCGCTGCCCTGTCGTCTTGCTCCGCACCTGCTTCCCTTCCGCTCAGAGTTGGTCGCCCCCGCAGCCCCTCCCCACGCACGCCGTGGCCTGACCGACCTGCGGGACGGGGAACCTTGACGTGCGGGCCGCCGGCTGGGCGGACGGGGAGCGCTTGCTGGAGGACTCCAGTTGCTTATGTGACTCTAGGGCAGGGGTGCGTGGCTTTAGGCCAGGGAAATGCGCCCCTGTTGGATGCCCCTCGTCGCGTTGCCAGGCGGGCGGAGGGAGCTCGAGGCCCCTGATGTGCTCACTTCAGTGTCTGTTTTTGCAGATAAGAAGAAATCCAAGAAGCGGCACTATGAGGATGAGGAAGAAGATGAGGACGACGCCCCTGGGAACGAGTCCCAGGAAGCTGTACCCTCGGCAGCCGGGAAGCAGGTGGATGAGTCAGGGACCAAAGTGGATGAATACGGAGCTAAGGACTACCGGCTGCAGATGCCGCTGAAGGACGACCACAGTTCCAGACCCCTCTGGGTGGTAAGCATACCCGTAGGCAGGCGGGACCCAAGCGTTTACTAAGCTGAAATAGTGATGCATGACACTGCCTCTCAGAGCTGTCTAGGAAGAGCTCTTTCAGACACAGTCAGAGAAGCCCGAGATAGGAACGAGCAGGTAGGCACAGATGTGCTGACTTTCTTGGCCTTCTTTAGTCTCTAACCCATCACTTTTACTCCCAGTCCCTCTCCAGTTCTGGTACACGTTTCGAAATACTTTAATGACAAATGGCATTCATCGTGTTTAATTTCCCATTAAAAAACAAAAAGGCAAGCTAGGCAGCTCTTCTGCCCAGCTCAAAATAATAAATGTGCTATATTATTTTAAAATCTGGCCAAAGGTAACTGGGGGAGAGACAGTAAGCTGCTGAAGAATGGTCGAAAGCATCAACTTACTTTAGAAACCTGTTCTTCTGTTCTCTCTGTTCCCGTATCTGATTAAAATAACAGGCTCCAGAGTTTGTTGAAGGAGTCCCTACATGTATATCTCTGGTTTTGGTAGCTTAAAGATCACTTTGGGGGCGACTTTTCCTTTCTTTTTATGTTTTAATTTTTTCATAGAAGAACTGGGGTGTAGGCCAGAGGTGCAGGGGGTGAGAGGATTTATCAGAGACAGAGTGGGGAGCAGAACAGGCAGATCCACTGAAATACACTGCCAAGGGGAGCAGGGGAGGAGACAGGAGAGGTCTGCTGTGCCATGTGTGGGTTAGCTCCCTGGCTGGGGATTGAACTCAAGCTGTAGTGGTGATTGCACTGAGACAACCCGTAGGCCACCAGGGAGGCCCAGCTTGTCCTTTCTTGATAATGATATGGGAAACAGCCTAATTGCTTATGCAATTCAGTAGTTTCCTTGTCTATTGTGTCCATTTGCTGTTTTGCAGGCTCCTGATGGCCATATTTTCTTAGAAGCCTTCTCTCCAGTTTACAAATATGCTCAAGACTTCCTGGTGGCTATTGCAGAGCCAGTGTGTCGACCAACCCATGTACACGAGTACAAACTAACTGCCTACTCCCTGTATGCAGCTGTGAGCGTTGGACTGCAAACTAGTGACATCACTGAGTACCTTAGGAAGCTCAGTAAGACAGGAGTCCCTGATGGAATTATTCAGTTTATTAAGGTTAGTGGGGTTAAACCCAACTCTTTCACACACCTTGTTAATGCAGCAATAGAGGGGAACAGGTGTTACATATTGTTAACTTGTGGCAGTCCTCAAAGTGCCATTTGGATCTAGTGTGGGGAGCATAACTGATTACTCCAACTGCAGCTCCTCTGTATCCAGCATTGTGTTCTTGCTGAGCACATAATTCTGTAAGCTTCTCTTAGCCAGTGCTTGCTAACACAGTAGGGAGTCCTAATTCAGGCCTCCTCTGGTCAGCATTATTTGGGAATGTAGCCCAAAGTGAATGGTGCTATGAACCGAATTTCTTTAAAAATTCATGAGGTGAAGCCTTTGCCCATTTTGCGATTGTATTTGGTATAAGGAAGTTATTAAGGCAGATAAGAGTGGGACCCTGATCTTGTGGGATTGGTTTTCTTATAAGAAGAGACACTAGAAAACTCGTGGATTCACTCTTTCTTTGCACATGCATGAGGAAGAGGTCATGTGAAGATAATGAACTAGAAATAAGTTTCTAGTAAACCACCCAGTTCCTGGTGTGTTTTGTGGCTGCTTCAGCAGACTAATATAGACTAAGAATACTTGTGTGAGATCATCAGTCAATAATTTTCATTAGGAAAAGTCAAAAAGAACTTCAAGTGTTGAAGTGGATGGAGTTCCATGGGAAGAGCAGTTGGATATGCTTGTGTTTGTTCTGAGCTAGGTGAATGCCATTCTAAAGAGATGGTAGTGGCTTTCATTGGCCTCAGGTAGTTAGATTCATACCCCCAAATTTGGCATGGCAGAAGATGAGTGCCATAGCCATCTAATACAGTAATGCATCCAATCTCAGAGAAGTTGGTAAGAGCCCTGGAGAGAGTTTTCTTTTCTTGTGGCCTAGAGAGAACAGCCTGGACATCACTGGAATGAGCCTGCATCATAACTGCAGCTCATTCTTGTCTTGGAGCTGCCTGCAGGGATGTAGGTAGTTGGAGCAGAAGCTCAGAACAAACACAAGCATATCTAGCTGCTCTTCACATGGAACCCTGTCCGCTTTAACACTTGAAGTTCTTTTTGACTTTCCTAATGGAAATGGTTGACTAATGGATCCAGAAGAGCACCTCTGGGAGCAGACCCAAGAGTTGAGTAGCTGATTTTTGTGGCCACCATACAGCTCTTCTTGCCTTCTATTCTAAAGATTCTTGGGAGCCTGGGATGATTAAACTGTGCTTCTCCTGGCGGTGGAGCTGGGGCTCAGAGTCCTGCTAATGCGACTTAAAAGTGGGGCTTTGCCCACAATCCTCATGTCTTGTATCATGACCAATAACTTAACGCTCAGGTTTTGCAAATCAAGAAGCTTACATCAAGGGAGAGTAAGGAGCATTGGTGAGGATGCTAGGAGGCTCTGCATTTTACTATGCAGCAGTTACTGAAAACTCTGCCAACTTTGTGCTGGGATTGTAGTAATGCTGATGTGGCAGGATGGACCTCTGGATTTGGATGGGGCCTTTGAAAATGGCAAAGAAAGGGAAAAAGTAAAAATAAAGTTTTTAAGCAGCATTTTAGAAATCATGTGGTAATGCATCATAATTAACCAGGCGGGAGGAAGATTTTGCCCTGAAAGGATAGAAGGTAATAGAGACAACTCAGCTTCAGCAGGTCTAACCCTTTTAGGATTGCACACTGGGTTTTCCTAAAGTAAAATGAACACCTAGCTGGGTGGGTGAGTAGTAAGATGTCCCTGCTAATGAGTGAGCTGCATATTGATGATTTTGCCTCTTTGGTGTTGTCGCTTTTCACAGTTGTGTACTGTCAGCTATGGAAAAGTCAAACTGGTCCTGAAGCATAACAGGTAAGGGATTCTGTGACAGGTGCATCCAAGATACTTTTCCTCTGTGCACCAGGTTAGCAAGGAGCTTACTTGTGGACTGCGTTCTGCAACAACACCTACTGAGGGGATGAAGGAATAAGTGAAGGGAAGTGACTAAAAATGGAAATTCCTTCACTGATCACAGTGTTCCCCTGGCGGGGGAGCTGGGACTCAGAGCTCTGCTTATGTGACTTAAAAGGGGGGCTTTGGGCCTCCCTGGTGGCGCAGTGGGTTAAGCCTTAGCACTGGGAAGCTATCCGTAGCCACTGCAGCACGAATTTGATCCCCAGCCAGGGAGCTTCCCACATGGCGCAGCAGACCTCTGTTGCCTTGCCTGCTGCTCCCCTCAGCAGAGTACCTCAGTAGATCTGCCTGTTCTGCCCCCTGCTCTGTCTCTGGTGAATCCTCTCACCACCCCCACACTTCTGGCCTACACCCCAGTTCTTATATGCATAAATAAATAAATCTTTAAAAAAAAAAAGTGGGGCTTTGCTCACAATTCTTACATGTTATGTCATGGCCAATAGCTCAATGCTCAGGTTTTGCAAATGGTTGTGGGAGAGACAATCAAGACAGGCATAAGGCCACTGTTTCAATTAGATGACCTCATCTAATTGAATGAGTGATGGAACCTTCTAGAAATTTTGCAGTGGTCTATAGGAGCTTCCTTCCTCCCCTGCTGATAGGTACTTCGTTGAAAGTTCACATCCCGATGTCATCCAGCACCTTCTCCAGGATCCTGTGATCCGGGAGTGCCGCCTGAGGAACTCTGAAGGGGAGGCTACTGAGCTTATCACAGAGACTTTCACAAGCAAATCTGCTGTATGTGGGCTCCTGGTCATCCTGGGGGGAAGGAGAATTTAGAATTTCAGTTTTCTCAGGTACTGTTAGTCCAGCATTTGTAACCTAGTGATCCTGCAGCTGTCTTACAACACTAAGTTCCCCCTTGCACTCTGGTGACTCTTGCTTGGTAACAGTAGGGTTAAATGCTACTTGCAGGTCCAGACCCTGCCTTTCTCTTACAGATCGCTAAGACTGCTGAAGGCAGTGGTGGACCCTCCACTTCACGGTTACCAGACGCACAGGGTAAATCTGACATCCCCACCGACCTGTTTGACTTCTATGAGCAAATGGACAAGGATGAGGAAGAAGAGGAAGAGACACAGACAGTATCTTTTGAAGTCAAGCAAGTTAGTGAATGTACCTCCTCCTGATTCCTTCTCTAAATTGGTGTCAAAACTATTCTAGCCTTTCATCAACTATGTATTGTCTGTGTTAGAGGATGGAATCCTGAGTTGCTCTTTCTCTGATGGGGTTGGGGAGGTAGCAGCATCATTTCTCTTAATGGAGTTAATCTGAGTGTCCTATTTCCCAGATTCGCAAGTCCCTGAAAAGATAGAGGATATGGGGCCTGACAAGCATTTTTGTTGACTGACTGAATTTAATTTTGTCTGTGTCCTTTGGATTGCTTTTCTATGCTTTAACCTTCCTGTTAACAACCCAAATCTGAAATTGCAGACATCTAGATAAACTGCTATTTTTTTTTTTTTTTTTTGGACCATCAGCCCCCTTAGAATATATGTTGTTTTTTTTTGAGCACAATATGGAAGTAATGAGATTCTGAAACCCTCATGCTCACTTCTCAGGAAATGATTGAGGAACTCCAGAAACGTTGCATCCACCTGGAGTACCCTCTGTTGGCAGAATACGACTTCCGGAATGATTCTGTTAATCCTGATATCAACATTGACCTGAAACCCACAGCTGTACTTAGACCTTATCAGGAGAAGAGCTTGCGAAAGATGTTTGGGAATGGGCGTGCACGCTCTGGAGTCATTGTTCTTCCTTGTGGTAAGTGCCCCCTGATGGAGATGGCCAAGCTCCTTTGTCTGGGAAGCTGTAAGAACAGCTTCTTTCCACTTGGTCTGTGCCCACTTCTAACTCACACCTTGCTGAGGGACTGCCAGTCAGATGACTCCTGATTCATAATTTGACAAATATTTATGTGCTTGCTGTGTGCAGGGCCCTGGTCTAGGCACTGGGGATCTAATAGTGAATTGAACAACTTCATGGGCACGTTTTAGTGGAGTAGGAAGAGACAATAAACAAATCAATAAAATCAGGCAGGTTGGGAGGTGAGGCAGTGATGCAGGGGAGGGTCTGCTTTATATGCTAGGATTAGGTTCTTGTTCTTTGCAGTCAGCCTTGTAAGTTAGGTATTTGGGGGTAGGGGCTGCTCAGCACACAAACTTAGCTTGTTTCTGGAAGGCTTATTACAGTGAGCATGTCCCAGAAAGCCCCATTGGTGCCTGTCTGAAGATTTGTCTTTAAATCATGTCAGGTTTTGGTCTAGGACAGAACAGGTCACAGCAGACTCACCGAGACCCTACTCCAGGCGTAAGGTGGAGCAGAGTCTCCAGGGGAAGTGGCTGCACCCTCAGGCTCTTTTTATTTAATGCCATGGGTTATATTGAAGCACATCTCTTGTTAAGGAAGAATTACTGTTGAAAGGAATAATTTGATTTTTTAATCTTGATCTTCAAATGGTAGATGGTAATAAACAGATGCTCCTGGAATTTCAGTTCTGTCTTTGCCACATTTATGCACTCCCAAGTTTTCAGACCACTTTGTTGGTGTAATAATAGCAGGTGTCTTGTACTGAACCCCCTTCTGTGCAGTCTGTGTGCCACAGACTCTGCCCCTGCAGCACCACTTTCCTAGGCCTTAGGCAAGTTACGTGTGGGCTTTGGTGTTCTCATGTTTAAAATGGTGATCATAGGAGTGTCTCCTACCTCTGGTTTGTTTTGAGGTTTCAGCATTTATGGGAGAGGTGTGTGTGTGAAGTGGGCACGTCTCCCTTTTATATAGAAAAGAGTCGCAGAGCAGCAAGTGCCTCAAATATCATTTGGGGGAATTATTACAATTAATCTGCCTAGACTCATGTGCTAATGAGTCATTCTGTCAGTCCCTGTCCTTTATTTCAACCTGGCCATGGATAACATCACCATTTGGTTTCTTGTAGGGGCTGGAAAGTCCTTGGTTGGTGTGACAGCTGCATGCACAGTCAGGAAACGCTGTCTGGTACTGGGCAACTCAGCGGTGTCCGTGGAGCAGTGGAAAGCCCAGTTCAAGATGTGGTCCACCATCGATGACAGCCAGATCTGCCGCTTTACCTCTGATGCTAAAGACAAGCCCATTGGCTGCTCCATTGCCATTAGCACCTACTCCATGTTGGGCCACACCACTAGAAGGTCCTGGGAGGCCGAGCGAGTCATGGAGTGGCTCAAAACTCAGGAATGGGGCCTTATGATTCTAGATGAAGTTCATACCATTCCAGGTAAACAGACTGAGAACTGAGTTGCTCACTCATTGTACAGACAGAATTGTCTTCCAGCTGCTGTGTTGAGGGAGGAATAGCAAGATGGTCTAACAAATCTTGCTAGAAAGGCTTGTTGGGTAAAGCTTTTAGATCATTACCACCTGTGGGGTGAGGTGGAGTGGTAGATGGATGTCCATATTCACAACCTCCTTAACCACTGACCTATAGCACTGGTCAACATTGAGATCGTTAATGAGTTAAAAAGGCCCTAATCTGTAGTATCTTGTTGTGCTGAACATGAATATAACCCGGAAAATTTTTTATTAGCTCTCATTTTGAAGATATTTCATAGAATTCATTCATTATATATGTTTCACCATGTAAATTTATCCAGTAGGACTGCAACAACATCCTAAATCAGCCTAGAATGATGTAATATTGCCTCGCACTGCATAATACCATCATGCACACATCTTCCAGAGTTGATTGCATCATTTTCAGATGCAATGCAATACTACTGCCAGGCGGCTGCTGAAGTAAGCCCTGTTGGAAAGATTGAGCACTGAAAATGGTTCAGACTTTGTGCGAGACAGTTGAAGCTACTGTTCCATAGAATTGTTACTATTTTATCTATTTAGGCACGATACAGAACAGTAATGCCTCAAAAGTGCGTTAATAATAGCGTGTGCAATTTCTGCTCTATTTGTGGGGAAGTGACATCTGCCAACCAGAAGAAAAAGATCACTTCTAAAGTGAAGAACGCTTAGCATCTTTACTTCGGATGCAAGGTTGGTGACCAAGACAAGCCTTGGGTCCCGCTTGTATGCTGTGCTACATGGACAACACAGCTTTCACAGTGGTTAAATGGCAAAAGACCATCAATGCCGTTTGCAGTCCCATGGTGTGGAGAGAGCCAAACAACCACATAAAAGACTGTTACTTCTGCTTGGTTCCTCCCCATTCTGGCGGAATAACGAAGCAAAAGAAGTCGAGAATAGTCTACCCAAACATTCCGTCTGCATTGAGACCAGTTCCACATGGTGAGGGACTTCCTATTCCAGAACCTCCAGCAGAATATTCTCTTGATTCATCTGATGAGGACAGGGTGAGCCCACCTGTTCTTCTTCTGTTCCATCAGCATGCAGTGATCCAGATTTTCACTGTGGTGTATCATCGGCCCCACACAGACTAACACAGGAAGAACTCAATGACCTGGTTCGTGATTTGGACTTCTCCAAGAACAAGGCAGAATTGCTAGGATCAAGACTCCAACAATGAAATCTTCTAGAAGAAGATGTCACAATTACTTTATATTGAAAGCGAAGCAAAGATTAAAGAGGGAGTTTTTGTGGGTCCTCAGATTCGAGAGCTCTTCAAAGATGACTGCTTCAACAACTTGCTGCAGGGTGATGCAAAACAAGCGTGGAATGCTTTTCACCTAGTGTCTACAAACTTACTTGGGAATGTTAGGGCAGAAAGCTACAAGGAACTAGTAGAAGACATGCTGATGCAGTATTAGAGACTTGGCTGCAATATGTCTTTAAAGATCCACTTCCTTCATTCCCATCTAGATTTCTTCCCTGAAAGCTGTGGTATGGTTAGTGATGAACATGGTGGATGTTTTTATCAAGATACAGCATCAATGGGAACAAAGATACCAGGGGAAATGGTCCATTACAATGCTGGCAGACTACTGCTGGACACTCCCCAGAGATGCTCCTGAACAGCTGTACAAGAGACAAGCAAAGAAATCTAAGAAGTAGTCTATGACTTGATTTTTTACAGGTATTAACCGTAGGCCTATTACTATTGGCATGCATTTCGTGATGTAAACATCAATTTATTGCAGATTAGAGAAAAAAAACTAGAGCCAAAATTAGAATTTGACTGTCATATTCATGTTGAGCACATACAAATTGATAGAAAATGACTACTTTTATTTCAGTAACATGACTTTTGTAAAAATTTGTTGACCAGTGTAGTCATTTAGAAAATGATAGTTAATTCCTTCAACTTTCTTACTATTACAAGCTCAAACTTAACCCTTAACCCATTTTTTGATGACCCTGTGAAAACTGGGCTAGAAACACTGAAAAATCTTTGAAATACAAGTCATTTCTCCCTTTTGTTCTGTTCATCCTTTTCTGTGGGTCTGAAGTGATAGTTAAGCATTGTCACCTAGTCATCCTCATCTACAGCCAGTTTTCTGTGGCCCAGAAGCTTGGGGGTTAGTCCAAGTAGTGTGAAGCCAGAGTGAAGTCCCAAGATTGTATGTGTTACTCAAACATTTAAAATGTAACAATGTGGTTATTTCTCCAGCCAAGATGTTCCGGCGAGTGCTCACTATTGTTCAGGCCCACTGCAAACTGGGTTTGACTGCAACCCTCGTCCGGGAAGATGACAAAATTGTGGATTTAAATTTTCTGATTGGGCCCAAGCTCTATGAGGCCAACTGGATGGAACTACAAAACAACGGCTACATTGCCAAAGTTCAGTGTGCTGAGGTAACTGTCCCCTTCCTGCCACAGTCTCTGAGAGTTAAGGAGAAATGGACCAGGTACACTGTTTCAGGACCTGAGCAGGCTGCCCCTTCATGCAGTTCCCCCAGGCTCCCCACCTCACAGACTTGTGAGCCAGAGTTGCTTGTCCAGGGGCACGAGTCAGTGAGTGGCAAGTTGGGATGCTAATCCAGGCTGGCTCAACTACAAAGTCCATTTGCCTCCTCATCTTCTCTGGGAGTGAGTGTCTCAGGGTGTTCCTGCCAGCCCTCTCTGCTACGAGATTTTTTGTTGGTCCTGCATGGGTGCCCTTGCAAGCCATCTCCATTGTCAAAGCCTATTGGTTTTGATGCCCCCAGTGATTATGGCGGGTCTTGAGAATAGTTTATTTCTAAGAACACATTTTCCCAATTTTGTTCTGTAATGATTGCCTGTACAGCTGTATGTTAAAAATACATATTCAAAGGTAAGTCTTCTCAGAAGGAACAACAAAAACCATTTCTAGGGGCTGAAATAGGTTTGCCTCCGTTTTGAAAGGATGGGAAGGAGCCTGTTGGTGAAAGATGAGCCTACTCTGTTGAAAAAATTCTTTAGCCTTAGTTACAGCTTTGTAATCAGCACACGTCTTGTGAAACAGCCTGTCAGAATCATTGAGGCTCCATGTTCCATCTAGAAACCTTCCCTCCCATCCCCCCAACCACTGTCTTAGAAGTTGGGTTTGTCATTCTCTTGCTTTTTTGTTATTTTGCCTCTTATGTATAGTTCCTGAACTTAGGTTGTTTAGCTTTATGTGTTTTTTTTTTAATCTGTGCATATGTATAAGTAGAATAGGTTTTATATGTTCTTGCATGACTTCTGTCTTTTCACAATATTTTTATTCTTTGCATAATGCATTGTTTCTTAATGATGCATGTAGCTGTAGTTCATTGATTTGATTTGCAGTATACCGTTGTACAAATACAGCACAATGGGATATTATACAACAGTGAAAAACAACAAACAGCTTTTCTAATGATAGACATTTGGGTTGCTATGTTGTTTTGTTAACAGCTTTATCAAGATAAAGTTTACATTTTATAACATTCACCTGTTGTAAGTGAATTCTCTGCATTTAGTATAAACAGTTGTGCAGCTGCCCTGCAATCAAATTTTAGAACATTCCCACCACTTTTCCTTATGCCCATTTACAATGAATCAAATTTCTCACTCCCTTGGCAGTTAGTGATTCTGTCTATAAACTTAGAACTCTTCTTGCTTTTGCTATTATGATGTTGCTACAAATGTTTTTGTATCTGTTTCCTGGTGCCTTTGTGTCAGTTTTTGTAAAGGAGTATCCTTCACTCTGAACTGTGACACCATAGTATTGTGTCAAGTAGTGTGTCATGAACAAGATAAAAGAGAGTCTGCCAGCACACAAAATATGTATTAAGGGAATGTAATGTTCCAGAAAATCATGTTTGTGTGTGTTAATGTTTAATTTTGATGTAAAGTGATCTAAGTTTGAAAGCCATAACCATGGTAGATGCACCTACAAGTCCCATTGCTGGGTTGAAGATTGCAGATGTTCAGTTTGCTAGCCATGTTCCAAAGTGGTGGTACTGATTCACACTCTCATCAAGAAGATGAGTGAGGTTACTCTACATCTCATATACCTAATATTGACTATTTTTTTCTCTGTTTTTGCAAACCGTTGAGTGTGAAGTGGTATTCCTTTTATCTTAATTGGTATCTTTCTGTTTACTAATGGTATTAAGTATCTTTTCCTATATTTCTCTGGGCCATTTATATTTCAAATCTGTGAGATGCAAGGTTTTAAATATTGTGGAAAAAAATGACTTTTGCTATAAAGAATTAAAAACTATGGAGTCATAATGGGATATGATTTACAGGGAACCAGAAAATATAACAACAGCAAAACCTGTGGATTTGAGCTCAGCACAGGGTATGTTATTCGTGATAACAACTAATTCCATAGAGGTCGCAGCATGAACAAATGGTCTGAGGTGATCACGCAGAAGTGGCCCTGGTCACAGTCAAAACTCACAGCCTATCAGGGTAGATTTTATGGCTTGTTTTAGTCCTTTTTGGATCCTTTTTGTCTGTACACAGCTTTGAGACTTACAACACATGACACTTCAATATATTTACCCAAACATCCTTCAACTTTTTAGCAACCCTAGCACAGAGAAAACCCTAAAGAGTGTTAACTGTCACTCTTTTTTGTATGCTCAGATTGTCTCATATGTGACCAGTGGGATCATCTCAAGCTGGCTCTCTGTTCATTTGGCATTTCCCTTTTATTCCTTGAGTACTTCCTTGCTTTCTGGCACGGTTAAGATATTTCTGGCTCATCTGGTACTTTTTCTAGCCCTAGAATTAGCCATTTCTCCACAGAGCCCTTTTAAATGAGAATAGAATTTTAACAACTAAGATCTGGGGACCTGAGCGTTAGGTGTGTTTGTTACAACTAGGATGTCATTGCATGACCAACTCAACAAGCAGCTGGACAGTGTGTGTGCACATGTGCATGGGAGTTTCTGCAGCAGTGTTGTGTTTCGACTTAGGTGTGCAGATGTGATCTACCTGGATGGGACTGCTTGCATGACTGATTGAGAATCTGATTTCCCTCACTTGGAGCTTGTGTGAAAATAATTCCCTGAGTATCGGTGAATTAAAAAATCTTTGCTAAGTGAGTAATATCTAAGAGTGTTCAACATTAGGGTTGTGGTATGAGTGTTTACAGTTTTTTTGAGGTATAATTCATAAACATTTGTTTTGATTTGTTTAAAGCTAATTCTACTAGATAATGGTCTTCAGAAGTTTCCAATAGTGTGATGTTTAAACTTGCAGACTGACCCCTGAACTTGTATTAATCACAGGTTTGGTGTCCTATGTCTCCTGAGTTTTACCGGGAGTATGTAGCAATCAAAACTAAGAAACGAATCTTGCTGTACACCATGAACCCCAACAAATTTAGAGCTTGCCAGTTCCTGATCAAGTTTCATGAAAGAAGGAATGACAAGATTATTGTCTTTGCTGATAATGTGTTTGCCCTGAAGGAATACGCCATTCGGCTGAACAAGTAAGTAATCGACAAGTGGGAGCTGCTTTCCGGCCAATTTATTAATCCCATGTGAGTGCAGAGGGTGCCTTTTTGTTTCTCAAATCTCTCAGGAACTTCTTAGGATCTAAAGGTCTGGTTTTGTGAGCTCACTCCTAGAAACCAGGCAAAACAGAGGGATAGGTGGTTGGATTCAGAGGTTACAGTGTACAGAAAGGGGTGCCTGGTCACTCCAGTCCCAGGGAGCTAGGACTGGAGTTGTGCTGTTCTGGTGGGGAACCAAGGTGGGCATTAGAGGGCTTTGGAGTTTTAGGCTGAGTGAATGCTCTGGGTGAAGTTGGGGTTAGACTGTGTGGGTCAAGGACCAGGAAGGCAAGGCAGACTAGGCCAGCATCTCACATACAGTCTAGTATTTAGAAAGAGCTTTTCAGGAAACACCGTCTGACTCCTCACCAGCTTATAGCCCCACTTAGATACCTCTATTTAAGACCTGGCTATTGTACGTTCTCTGCCAAGTAAGAAAGAAACCTGTGTTTGCTTCTAGTGATGCTGGGCTTAGGTGCTGTGAGTTAGCAGATGGTAAGGGCCTTTCTGGAGACATGCTGTAATTCTTTCTGTGGTGGTAGGTATGCATAGGGAAGAATCCATGGAATGGATACAGACCAGCTTTTCTTTGCAAGCTATGATTATATTCTTACTTTAGCCATGTGGGGTCACTGTATGAGACAGAAAGCCTAAATTTCATATGCCTGTTGGCCATTTGCATTTCCTCTTTGGAGAAGTGTCTTTAAGTTCTTGTGCCCATTTTTTGACTGGGTTGTTTACTTTTTGTTTTTGTTGAGTTCTTTGTATTATGTCTTTGTGGTCAGTCCCTCCTCAGTTGTATGGACTGCAAAAATTTTCTCCCAGGCAGTAGGGTATCGCTTTGTTTTGGTTAATGTCTCTTGCTGTACAGAAGCTTTTTAGTTTGATGTAATTCCAGCTGTTTATATTTTCCTTGACTTTCTTTGCTTTGAGGGGGTGAGTCTTTAAAGATGTTACTGAGATGTATGTCATGTAGTGTTTTCCTATATTTTCTTTTATATATTTTATGGTTCCAGGTCTTATGGTCAGTTCTTTTATCCATTTTTAATTGATTTTGTGCATGGTGTGAGGTAGTGGTCTAGTTTCAGTGTTTTGCTTTTGGTGGTCCAGTTTTCCCAGCACCATTTATTGAACAAACTATCCTTGTTCCATTGCATATTCTTTGCTCCTTTGTCAAAGATTAGTTGTCCATATGTGCGTCGCTTTAATTCTGGGCTTTATATTCAGCTCCATTGGTCTGTGTGTCTGTTTTTGTTCCAGTACCATGCTGTTTTAATCTTTATGGCTTTGTAGTATGGTTTGAAGTCTGGGAGTGTGATGCTGCCCTTCTCTTTTGTTTTAGTAGAGCTTTAGCTATATTGAGGTTTTTTTGTGGCTCCATATGAATTTCATCAATATTTATTCTGTTCTTTGAAGAATGTCATTGAAAATTTTGTTGGAGTAGCATTCAATCTGTAATTTACTTTTGGTAGGATAGCCATTTTGATGATATTAATTCTTCCAATCCATGAGCAGGGCATGTCTTTCCATTTCTTTGTGTCTTCTTCTATTTCTTTTACCAATGTTTTATAATTTTCTTTGTATAGGTCCTTCACCTCTTTTGTTAGGTTTATTCCCAAGTTTAAATTTTTTTGTTTTAATTGTAAAAGGGATGATTTTCTTGATTATTCCTTCTTCAGAGTCATTGTTTGTATATAGGAAGGCTACCAATTTCTGTGTGTTGATATTGTATCCTTTGTATCCTGCTGCTTTTCTAAATTGGTTGATTATTTTGATTAGTTTTTATAGGGAGTTTTTAGGGTTCTCTGTATATTATCATGTCTATGATAGGGTTCTCTATGTATATTATCATGCAAATAGTGATAGTTCTACTTCTTCTTTCCCTATTTGGATTCCTTATATGTCTTATTGCTCTGGCTGGGACCTCCAATATTATATTGAAAAGCAGTGGTGACAGTGGACAACCTTGTCTTGTTCCTGATCCTAGAGGAAAGGCTTTCAGTTTTTCACATTGAGAATAATACTGGCTGTGGGTTTGTCATATATAGCTTTTATCATGTTAAGGTATGTTCCTTCTATCCCGAGAATTTCAAGGGCCTTTATCATAAATGGATGTTGAATTTTGTTGAACCCTTTCTCAGTATCTATTGATATGATCATATGGCTTTTATTTTTCTTTTGGTTGATGTGTTGGATTACATTAATTGATTGTCGGATGTTGGACCATCCTTGTGTCCCTGAAATAAATCCCCCTTGATCGTGGTGTATTTCGTTTTGATGCATTGTTGCATTCTGTTGGGGAGGATTTTATTGAGAATTTTTGCATCAGTATTCATTAGGGAGATAGGCCTGTAGCTTTCTTTTTTGTGTTGTCTTTGTTTGGTTTTGGTATTAATGTAATTTTGGCTTTGTAGAACTTATGTGGTAGTATTCCTTCTTTCTCAATTTTTTTTAAAGATTTATTTATGCATACAAGCTGGGGTGCAGGCCAGAGTGTGGGGTGGTGAGAGGGATCACCAGAGACAGAGTGGGGAGCAGAACAGGCAGACTGATGGAAATACACTGCTGAGGAGAGCAGCGGGTGAGGCAGCAGAGGTCTGTTGCACCATGTGAGAATCTCCCTGGGCGGGCATCGAACTTACGCGGAATCTGCTGATAGCTCCACAGTGCTGCACTTAACCCACCGTGCCACCTGGAGGCCCCTTTCTCAATTTTTTAAAAGAGTTTGAGATTGGCACTAATTCATTTCTGAACATTTGGTAGGATTCAGTTGTGAAGCTGTCTGGTCCTGGGCTTTTGTTTTTTGGGAGTGTTTTGATTACTGTCTGTATTTCACTGCTTGTAGTTAGTCTGTTTAGGTGCTGTATGTCTTCTTTGTCTAATTTCAGATGATTATATTGTTCTAGGAATTTGTCTATCTCTTCTGGATTGTTGAACTTGTTTGCATATAGATTTTCATAGTAATCTCTGATTATTCTTTTGATTCTACTGAGTCTGTTGTAATTTCTCCTCTTTCATTTATGATCCTATTTATTTGTGTTTTCTCCTGTTTTTCCTGTGTGAGCCTGGCTGAAGATTTGTCTATTTTGTTTATTTTTTCAAAAAACCAACTTTTGGTTCGTTGATATTTTGGATTGTTTTTTAAATTTCTATTTCATGTATTTCTGTTTAATTTTTGTTACTTCCTTTCTTCTATTAGTTTTTGGGGTTTTTTTGTTGTTCTTTTTCTTGTTTTTTGAGATGGGAGATTAGGTTGTTTCTTTGAAATGTTTCTTGTTTCTTGATGTGAGCCTGCATTGCTATATACTTTCCTCTTATTACTGCTTTTGCTGTGTCCCATACATTCTGGAAAGTGGTTTTCTCATTGTTGTTCAACTCAAAGAATTTTTTTTATTTTCTTCTTTGTATTTCTTCTTATTTTCTTCTTTTTATTTTCTTCTTTCATTGGTCCTCCAGTAGTATGGATTTCAATCTCCATGCAGTGGGAGAGTTCCTTGTTTTATTTTCATAATTATATCTAGTTTGATGCCATTATGATCAGAGAAGATAGTTGGAATGATTTTGATCTTAGTGAAGCTGTTTGTTTTGTGGCCCAGCTGTGCACTTGAGAAAAATGTGTACTCGGGTTTTTTTGGTTGCAGTGTCCTATAGATGTCTGTTAAGCCCATGAGGTCTAGGTCTTTATTTAGGACTCTAATGTTCTTATTTTTTTGTTTTGTTGATCTGTCCATTGGTGACAGTGGGGTTTTGATGTCTCCTACTATATGTATTTTCTCTAATGTCTCTTTTTAGAACTGATAATAATTGTCTTATATATGTTGGTGTTCTTTCACTTGGTCAGTATATGTTGATGAGTGTATATCTTCCTGATGTATTGTCCCCTTAATCATAATGTAGTATCTATCTATGTTTCTTTTTACCTTTTTTAGTTTAAAGTCTATTTCATCTGATATAACTGTTCCTTCCTTTTTTTTTTTTTTCCCATTTACTTATAGGATTGTTTTCCAACCTTTTACTTTCAGTCTGTGTTTATCTTTTGTAGATAAATTTGCTTCCTGGAGACAGCAGAAGGTTGGATTTTATTTTTTAATCCAGCCTGCTACCCTGTGACTTTTTATTGGTGAGTTTAGACCATTTACATTTAAAGTTAATATTGACACGTTGGCATCTGTATTTGCCATTTTGTTTATCTTTTTGTTATTTTATTCCTTGTCTCATTCTGTTCTTCCTATGCTGGTTTTGGCTTTAGGACTTCTTAAAGTATTTTTGGCGTGAGGGTTTAGTAATAATGAATATCTGGAGATTCTGCTTGACTGAGAAGGTCCCTATTTTTTCTCCACAGTGGAAAGGGAGCTTTGTGGTTGGCATTTGTTGATTTGGAGTTTTTAAATTATGTCACTCCATTCTCTTCTTGCCTGTAGTGTTTCTTCAAAGAAGTCTAATGTCAGCCTAATTGGTTTTCCTCTATAGGTTATCTTTTTCTCCCCCCTCCTTAGCTTTGTCATTTTTACCTTGTGTTGGACTCCTGAAAGCTTTACTATTAGGTGTCTTGCTGTAGTTTTTCTTTCATGGTGGTAATTTGGTATTCTTTTAACTTCCTCTATGTCTATTTTCATCACTTTCTTCATGCTTGAGAAGTTCTGTTTGATTATTTGCTCAGTTGCTTGGTGTTTCTCCTTACCTTGCAATTCCTATAACTAATATATCCTTTCCTCATGGTGTCAGATAGTTCTCGAAGTGTTTCCTCATTCTTTTCCCTTGGTGCTTCTCTTTCCTTTTCTTTTTTGGTTCTTTTTTATCCATATCTTTGAGAGTACTGATTCGTTCTTCCATTTCATCAATTCTGTTTTTGTTGCTTTTCTTTGAGTTCTTTAGCTCCTCCATTAATCCTTTAATCTCCTGCATTTCCTTCACATCCTTCTTTAGGGACTCAATTTCATCAGTTCATTAATTATATTTCTTATATTGTTCTTTTCCTTTTTGTTTATTTTTTTTTAAATCATGACAATTTTAAATTCCCTATCTGGTAGGCAGAGAAGTTCTTACATGTCATTGTTGTTAAGTTCTGGTAGCTGATTTTTTTTTTTTTTTTTTTTTTTTTTTTTTTTTTTTTTTTTTTTTTTTTTTTTTTTTTTTTTTTTTTTTTTTTTTTTTTTTTTTTTTTTTTTTTTTTTTTTTTTTTTTTTTTTTTTTTTTTTTTTTTTTTTTTTTTTTTTTTTTTTTTTTTTTTTTTTTTTTTTTTTTTTTTTTTTTTTTTTTTTTTTTTTTTTT
>PVIJ01003241.1:6214-36366 GCA_004024925.1 Scalopus aquaticus | reverse complement strand
GGTGTGTTCTTCCCCTTAGGGCTTACTTGGTTATTTATATTTTTCCTTCTCCCTGTTGTTTGTTTTCTAATTTGTTCTATGTGTTGGGCCACTGTGCCACTGGTACTGGCAGGCATCTCTTCGGTGTGTTCTCCTGGGATGTCAGGAACTGATGGCCAGACCAAGACTGGCACTGTTATGCTAGACTTCACAAGGGAAGTGATAGGTTGATGGGCACTTTCCCTGAAGATTCTCTCCCTTTGTATTTTTTCAGTTCTAGGAGGGGATGGTGGGGGCTTCAGACAGTGGTGCCTGGGCCATACTCTTCTGGTACCCACGGTTCCCCTGAATGGTTGGGGCCTCTCTCGCTGCTCCTTTCCAAAGCAGGGTTTGGGGCTGCAGTCTGGCATGGACTTCACCCTCACCTTTTTCTGCAGAACCTTCCCTCTCTCTTCTCAGTTCCTGGAGGGGAAGGTGGGGGCTTCAGACAGTGGCCCTGGGGCTGGGGCAAACTCTCCCGGTGCCCATGGTTACCCTCGCTGGTGGGCCCCTGTCTCTCTTCTGTTCCAAAGCAGGGAAAAGGGGCCACAGTTGGCCTGGCATGCACTTTCTCCCCTCACCTTTTTCTGAGAAAGGTGAGGGGATAGTGGGGGCTTCAGTCAATGGCACAGGGGTGGGGTTGACTACCTGCTTAGTTTTTTTATATACTTAATTACTGCTCTCCAGAATCTTGCAACTATAAACTTCCTCTCAGTTGGGTTGGCCCCATCAGGTAATTTCTCAGTTCTTTTTTTCTTAATTTCCCTAGTGGGATCCCTACCAATACCTCATCTTCCTACTCTGGCCTGCATGCTCTCTAGGATGAGAGAGCTACCCAGCTGAGCTTCCCTGTGACATCATCCCATGTGTCCCCTGTGCCTCTTCTCTGTGTTACAGTCCAAGTTTATCAAGTTTACTTTTTCTTTGTTACTCCTTTCAATGGAACATATCCTTCTCCTAAGAGAACTTAAGTAGGAGAAACACTTTTTTTAAGACTTTGCTTACAGATGTCTTTATTCAGATTCACCCTTGATACAGTGGCTTCTCTTTACATTGTATAAATCGTTTGCCTTTTACAAACTCACCCTTGTCCTGCGTACTTTGCACCTGAGGATGTTTTGAGGGCTCAGTTTGGGAATTCTAGTGCAGCTGTTGAAAATATGGTGTCCTTCTGATTCCTCTTGCTGTGATCTGTTGTGATGGTGATGTGCTTTTCTTCTCAGGAAGCTTTTAGGATCCTTTTTTTGAAATTTCAAAACGGTGTCTAGTGTGATCATTTTTCTTTCATTATGTTGGGCACTTAATAGACCCTTTTATTTATTATTTTTTAAGATTTATCTATGCATGCAAGACCTGGGGTGTAGGCCAGAGGTGTGGGGGGTTGGGGGGGTGAGAGGATTCACCAGAGACAGAGTGGGGAGCAGAACAGGCAGATCTACTGAAATGCACTGCTGAGGGGAGTAGTGGGCAAGATAGGTGAGGTCTCCTGTGCCATGTGGGTTAGCTCCCTGCTGGGGATTGAACTCATGTCACAGTGGCTGGTGATAACTTGACAGTGCTGAGATTTAACCCCTGTGCCACCAGAGAAGCCCAGTCGACCCTTTTAATCTAGATATTCATGTCCTTCAGTTTTGAGAATTCTATATTTGCTGTTATTCATCTTTTGTTTTCTCTATCCTCTTTTGCATCCTTACTGGGTAGGTGTTAGATCTTCTGAACAGCTTCCTGATTTTCTTTCTTCCCCTCTTTTTTATTCCTTTGTCTTCCAATCCTTCTGTTAAAGCTTTTATTACATTCCAAGTGTTCCTTGTTGATAATTGTTCTTATTTCATGAGTACATGGTCTTCTCTAAGGCTACTAAAGCTTTTGAAGTTTCTTTGGTTCCTGAAGAGTCTCTCTTTCCTTCAAGTTTCTTTGTTTTCATTGTTTCACCTCTGTATCAGAGCACTTCTTCTGATGTTTGGTTATCCTTAACTGTATTTTCTTGTTCAAAAGTCTGTCATTCAGAAGCTGATTAGTTTCTCTGCATCGCTTGGTGGATTTGCTGACCTCTGGACCTCACCACAGAATGATTGGGCAGGGATCCAGCTTTTTGTTAGAGGTTACCAAATGCCGGTTATTTCTAGGTCTTTTCTCTTGAGCTGGACAATTTATCTAAACAGAAATCTTCTGGTCTCCTGGCTACCAGTATGTGGTACAGGAGGGAGAAGTGAATCTCCTTCACTCTTCACTTTTTGTCTTTGCTTTTGCTCTCAGCTTTGCGTGAGGTCCCTAAGTACAAGGGACATTCAAAAGCTAAAGGGTCTTCTGATAGGTAGGAGGAGGACTGCCTGGTTGCTAGAGTTGGGAAACCTTACAACTCCTTTTCTCTTTACTCTCGTATGTGTGCTTTATCGCATTAGTGTCTATTTGAGAGGGGCAGCAAGACAATTCATGTATTTACTGTGTCAGTTTAACAGCCATCTTCCCTCTCTGTTCATTTCCCCATTCCAGTACTCCTTCCAGATTCTTCCTGGCGCCTCCCTTGAGTAGCCTCCTTGACACTTACATGCAAACACAGCTGGAATTTGTGGTTGTGGCTTTCTGAGCATCTGCCTGGTCTGGACATTCATTTTCTGGCTCAGTAAGAGAGGAAGGTTGTGCTTCCTTGTAGATAATAGAATTATGGCTACAACTTTTACTTGTTAGTATCTCTGGCCTTTAAGTGCTCAAAGTGCTTTTGTTTGTCTTGTTTTCTTGTTGTAAAATGTATCTCAGGCATTGCTCTATTCTATAATTTAGGACTGTTGTGGGAAGTCTCTGAGTTTGAATGAGAGGTGAATAGGTGTCACTAAATACTTTGCAAGAGATACTATGAGTAATTTGATAGTCTAAGATTGCAGAACATCAGATTTGGAGCCAGACACACTGGATTTGAGTCCCAGCTCCTCTCATTAGCTGTGTGGCCCGGGGAAAGTTGTTTACTTCTCTAAACCTCATTTTGCTCTTCTGTCACTTCGAGTTATTACCACCTCAGAGAATTCTTGTGTCTGGCATCTGGTAGATGTTCATCAGATGTTGGGTTCTTTTTTTGATGGATGGTCATACTTTGGTTTTGTTTTCTTTGTGTGGGGAACTTTCAGAAACTGAGAGCTCACCATTTTGTGAGTGCTTTTTCCTGATAATGGAGGAAGAGGGAAAGAACCACCTAAAACCTGGGTCTTGAGGGAGAGGCTGTTCTGAAGTGAACCTTCCTAACCAATTTCACAGCATGATGCACAATTAAGGGTAACATTCTTGTGGTGCACTAGACACACAGATGACAAGTGAGGCAGCTGGTGGTTAAAGTGACCAAAGGCCAGTTGTCCCAGGCTTTGCTTCCCCACAGGCAAGGGCTTTACTTTCTCAGGCATACCTATAACCAGACTGTAACAACTCATTCATAGTACGGTGTTGGAAAGTGCTGTGTGGAGCATCAAGAGTGGTGCTTTCTGATTCTCCTCGGTATGGCCTCGGGACAGCCTGAGATATCCACACTCAGGGCCAGCCTCCTCAGGTTCCTGATCCTCAGCTTCCTGTGCATTAAATGGAACATGAAACTACCTTTTATCCTTCTAAGGAACAGGGACAGGAATGGGTGGGATTTTTTTTTTAACCCCAATGTAATACCCAATTTGGTGTTTTGTGTGGGTGGGTCCTATGTACCTGGGTGCTGTCATTGTTGTTCTTATTCTTGTCCTTGTTACTACTAATCCTTGGGAAGACATGGAAACTGCTCACCAGATCATTTGAGCAGCATTGAAGAGTAACATAACCAGATGCCAACAGCTTATAACCAGTGAGGTCATCAGATAGGATTGTAATCCTTGGCAGAGAAGTGGAAGTTAAAGAGAAGCTTTTAGAATGTAGTATGTGACAGGAAGTCAGTGGAAAAAGACTTCTTCCTGCCCCTTTCTTGGAGAATGCCTTTGTCTTAAGGAAATAATTGCTTCCAAATTTTTGTTTGCAAATAGCATTGTTTTCTTCACCACTCCCATGAGGCTTCAAGGAATCCTTGAAAGGGATCCTCCTTAGTGGGGACTAAGCTTTTAGCAAGAGATGTTGATGCAGAAATGAGTTAGGTTCAAAAACAAAGACAAAAGTAGAGGAGGAACCCTGAATGGGGACTAGTCACCTGAACTTAATCCTGGGAAAGGGGTGGTGTGTGTGTTTTGGAAGGGGATGGGACCAGTCTGTAGCCACTCATTTTTACAGGGCTCAATATTCTTGCCTGACAGGGCTGCCTGGAAGAGAAAAATCTTGCAGGAGCTCCTTTTCCCTCTGACATAGTTCAGGATATTTATGCAGTAACTGTGATTTTTCTAAAACAACTTTGTTCCTTTCTAGACCATATATCTATGGCCCTACATCTCAAGGAGAAAGGATGCAGATTCTCCAGAATTTCAAGCACAATCCCAAAATCAACACTATCTTCATATCCAAGGTGTGTGTGGCATGCAGAGTATGTTGAGGCCCTCAAAAGCCCATGACCTGGGGGACACTAGATAATTCTGGGCATTGAGTTGGTGGTTTGTTGAAGGAATGCCACACATCAGTTTTCATGCCCACACGTCTTATGTGTGGGGGCACAGGGATGCTGCCTATTGGGTGGTTGAAGAAGCAGATTTAGGGTTTTAATGTATTATGGGTAAGCTATAAAGTCTGCTTGACTAAGGTTTTTCATGGCTCTTTTTAGAATTTAGGGATTTTAAGTTGTGAGTCTTTATACAGTGGAAAGAATCCATTACCTACTCTGGCAAAGGGTTGGAAAATCCTGTGGTCACAGGCAGCCTTTGTCCTGTTCTGGTGTGTTTGGAGGGTGGTGTAAGCACAGTGTCCAAACTCCTGTAGGCCACTCAGTGATGATTTTGATTTGCACTTAGAAGTTGTGACCCAGCAATTTAGAACATTCAGATTTGTACAGCTCCAAAGTAAAAAAAAAAAGATTTACTTATGAAGTGATCATAGCAGTGTCATAAAGTACTAAACTTTTGATATCTGTGACTGGGAACCTTGCTGGTGGGAGCACACCAGCCAAGTTGGCTTTTCTGTGGCAGAATACAGCACTGGGCAGTTGCTCCACCAGGCCACGTGTCTGCATGTGCCACTGTCCCCCGTAGCCACCAGTTAAGAGAATGGGTGGTTTTGTGTAGACCTGTGTCTATAGCAAGAAATAAGAATCTCTCACAGAGAGGCTCTGTTGATAGGGTCACTGGCTGTGGGAGAGTTGTTGAACTGGTGTATAGACATGAGTCCCAGGGCTTCCTTAGGACAGCTGTCAGGAGAAATCATACAGGTTCTGCAGGTCTCCCTGCATCCAAAGCACCCAAAGAGAGGACGGTAATGATTGTTTGCCTATATTATTTATTTAACCTTGAGGCCAGCTGTTTTTTTTCTTTCCTCTTTTTGGTCCATATGTGAAAACCTTCCTATACTCACACTAGTATATTTCTGTAGGTGGGTGACACTTCGTTTGATCTGCCAGAGGCAAATGTTCTCATTCAGATCTCATCTCATGGTGGTTCCCGGCGGCAGGAGGCCCAGAGACTTGGGCGAGTGCTTCGAGCAAAAAAAGGTAATGGTGGCCAGCTCCCTTCTGCCTTGGGAGGTCTCCTTTCAAACAGGCTCCCTGTGTTCTCATGATCAGCTTGTGTTACTGGGTGAGGTGGACTGAAGGGAGTGGGTACAAAAGCAAGGATCAAGGTCTCCCTGCCCCTGATTACGTCTCATGACTTTGGGGTGAATATTTGAGTGGTTATTCTGGCAGCTGTTTGGAATTCACATGGATTTCCTTTAACCCAAACAGTTGTGTTGGTAGACAGGAGGAGGAGAGCCAGGAAACAGTGCTTAACAGTTGTAGAAACAGAAGGGAGGGCAAAACTTTGTTCTGGCATGACTCAGGAGTAAGGGAAGGTCTTGGTAGGAGAAGCTTGAGGAGCCATCAGACAGATGGCTGCTATGAAAATTTTGTGTGGATATATGTTTTCAGTTCTCTTGGGTATATGTCAAGGAATGGAATTGTTAGCTCATGTGGTAATTTTACATTTTTCATTTAAAGAATCTGAGAGACTGTTTTTAAAGCTGCTGTACCATTTCTTATTCTAACCAGCAATGTATTATGAGGCTTCCAGTTTTCCACATCCTTGACAGTTGTAGTTATCTGTTTTTATTCTAGCCATCCTGGTGGGTGCCAAGTGGTATCTTGTGGTTTTGGTTTATATTTCCCTGATTATTGATGTTGAGCTCTTTGCCCTTATTGATGATTTTTATATTTTCTTTGCAGAAACATCTACTCAAATCCTTCGGCCTTTTTATATTTGTATTATTTGTCTTCATTAGTTGAAATATATAGGTTTATTAAGCTGCAGGGCTAGGATAAACCCAGATTTCCTGGATGCCAGAGCTATGGGAACTGTTTTGTTCCAGTTCCCGTGGAACTATAATAATTTTTTATAAATACAAATCCCTTATCAGAAGTATGCTTTGTATGTTTTTCTCCAATCTGCATTCTTCATTTTCTTGATGGTGTCCTTTGAAGCTCAGAAGTACTTAATTTTGATGATATCCCTGTGAAGAATTAGGATGGTCACTCTTTGACCACTAAACTCTCCAACTGCATGACTTGTCTTTTACCCTTAATTTCTAACTTAAATACAGCTGATGTCTTGTTTTCTGCCTTTCCTCCAGGGATGGTCGCAGAGGAATACAATGCCTTCTTCTACTCACTGGTGTCCCAGGATACACAGGAGATGGCTTACTCAACTAAGCGTCAGAGATTCTTGGTAGATCAGGGGTATAGCTTTAAGGTATGTGTCCATTTGGTCTCTTGTCAGAGTGGGACCAAGGCTTATTTTGTGCCCAGGCCTCCAGAAGAGGGGGCCACTATCAGGCTGGCGCACTGGAGACTTTGCATAAACTGATGTGTGATGGTGCTGGTAGGGGGGATGTTTGAGGGACAATATTATGCAGGTCCCCAGCCTGCCTCCAACTTCTCAGAGTGAATAGTCAGAGTATGCGATCTTAGAAGCACAAGGCATGGAATCTCTGCTTATTGACGTTTTACAGTTGTGAAAAGACAGTACATGTTGGTGGAAAATGGAAAACTTGCCTGCCTTAAGCAATATTTTTAGGAGAAATAGAAACACCACGTGATTTCACTCATATGTGAAACAAAGAAGCAAAGCAAAGGAATAGGCCAAGCTGAATCAAAAACAAACCTTTGGATTCTGATTGTAGAATTGATTCTTAGATTCTGACCATATAACTCTGGTTATCAGAGGGGACCTGGAAGGTGAAAGCAAAAAGGGAGTTAAGTGGACTGCAGTGTAGGATTCTTGGCACTTTGGTGGTGGATGAGGTTTGATACACATATGAGGAGGTATGAACTTGTACCGATAAAACATATACGTAAACCTACATTACCTCAATTTAAATTTAAAAAAGGTGCTTGCCTCGAAGGGCTTGAGATGCTACAGAACTGTGGCTGTCACTGTGTTACACTGAACCTCTTGGTACTTTCTCAGGGGTGGGCATTCCAGGTGCCTAAAGAGTCAGCTGGTGTTAGTGGGCCTAATGACACTAGCTTCTCCATATCCAAGTCAGGTGTTTGTATACTTTGGGAGATTCTAAAGCTTTTGACTGACTTTGATTTTCTTAGGCATGTGATTCTTTCCTCTTGACTCATAGTAAGTTTGTGTCAGGATTTAGTGTCCCAAAGGGATTTTGATTGTGGGGCTGGATGGAGGGAGCCAGGAGCAGGAGACTGAAACAAGAGCATGCAGGTCCTAAATTTCCTGATTTGCAAAAGAAATATGTTGCTGTAATAGATACTGAGTGTCTGTTTAGGAATTGTTAGTGTTATTAACCTGAGATCAAAGGATAGACTTGTCTGACCTGTCCTCTTTTAGCCAGAAGCAGTAACATTTTTCAGACTTCTCGCGGCAGGACAGATTTTTGAAAGATTTGCATTATGACCTCTTTATCTCTATCAAAGGCATGTGCTGACAGTAGCATCAGACCTCCTGACTCATGGGAGGGTCAGTGGAGAGAAGCACTGAGTCAGGGATAGCTCTGAAATCTCTGAAATGTGTATTAGACCCAGGCACGTACTTATCTTTGCCTTCCATGCCTCCAGTGCTGATTGCTGAAAGTGGCAGGACTGGAGTTCCCAGAATTATCATCCTGGCATTCTAGGGTGATCAAGCCAAGACAGGTGTCCCATATCTGTTCTTCTGAAGAACCTGAGGAACTGGCCACCTGAAGAACTCTGCCCAGTTCCTTACTGCTAGGTGCCCTTTTTTTTTTTTTTTTAAGATTTATTTACATACAAGCTGGGGTACAGTCCAGAGGCATGGGGCGAGAGGGTTCATCAGAGACAGAGTGGGGAGCAGAACAGGCAGATCAGAAATACACTGCTGAAGGGAGCAGCGAGCGAGGCAGGAGAGGTCCGCCGCACCATGGGGGTTCTCCCCAGCTGGGCTTTGAACTCTCATCAGGCGCTGCCAACAGCTCCACAGCGCAGTGCTCAACTGCTGCGCCACCAGGGAGGCCCTAGGTGCTTTCTTTTTAACACTTTGTGGTCCGCTCACGTATTAGTATGTGTTTTTGTCACCAGTATCAGGTGGCCGCTCACATATTAATACGTGTTCATCTAGTCTCCAGTTTTTCACGCCACGGTGGATTTATTTGGAACTATTAGGTGCTATTTCTTTGATCGTACTCAGTCTAGAAGCTTTACACATTGTTTTGGTGAAAGTGTAAGGTGTTTTATGAGAGATAGTACAGTTTTTTTAATATCCAGTAGTTCAGGAGTTGTGTGTGTTTTATTGAATGCTTATACCATTCATGCAGTGGCACAGAAAATGGCCGGCCCCAAGGGCTGGTAAATTTAAAGGGCACCGGCACACAAAGTGTTAGTTAAAATTATGAGGGAAGTCTGGCAAGAGGGTGGAGATGTTGAGCTTGCCTTCTTCAAACGGGGACAAGAAGACTGATGTGAAACAAACCCAGAAGACCCCTGAGAGAAAAACTGACTACCATCATACACAATAAGATCGTCAGCCCAACTGAAAGGGGTAGGAAAAAACCTCAAGTAAGCCCTGTTTAGAGTGATAACAGGATGATACAATCCCTAAGAGACAGAAGTAGCTCCTGTGCAGCACCCTCTACAGTTATTGATTCAGATACTTGCCGGTATCAGGGTTCCTAAGACCTGGTACTGCATTGAACAAGGGGGTGTGTGAATATGTACTCAGGATTTATGGGGGATGCATTGCAGGAGAGCTATAGAGATGAGGAACAGAGTGAGGACTACTGACTTGAATCTAAGGCTCATAACACAGAACTGTAGCCTGACTCAGGTGAGAGCACCTGCATTCCCTATAGAAGAGACTAATGAAGCCCAGGCTGAAGTATCCAGAACACCTGCTGCCCCCACAAAGAAATGCTTGACGCCTTCTGGGGGTGATCCTTTGATGCCTGTTACCCCACTCCTCTTTTATACCTACAATCCCTCACTGGCACCAGTCCTCTGACTGCTCTAGAATTTGAAAAACAACAGTGGAAAGTTTATCCCTACTAAAACCCATACAAAATAAAAAATGAGGAGGCAGAAGAACACAGTACAAATGCCAGAACAAAATTCCCTGAAAAGAGCCTTGACTCGCTGGAGTTGCAGAGCATGACAGAAAGGGAATTCAGGGTAACAGTCCCAGTAATGCTGATGGAACTTAAAAAAAAAAAGACAAAGAAAAAAAATAGAATATAAAACAACAACAGAATAAAGATAATGAAAATATGAGGCAGCTACATTTGGAAGTAATGGAATTAAGAAACATGATAGTTGATTTTAAAAATACAATGGAGGGCCTCAATAGCAAACAAGCAAGCAACAGAAAGAATTGATGAACTTGAAAATACAGTGTTGGAGGACACAAGAAGAACTAGGTAGAGTAAAAAAAGAGTGAAAAAATGAAAACAGTATAAGAGCTTTCTGGGACAACTTAAAAAGAAATAGTATCTATATCATAGGGCTCCCAGAAGGAGAAGTAAGAGAGAAAGGCATAGAAAACTTATCAAAAGAAGATGTGGTACACACACACCATGGAATATTACACTGTCATAAGAAAGGATGAAATGCAGCAATTTTCAGCTTCCCTGGTGGCGCAGCAGTTGGACGCTACGCTGTGGCGCTGTTGGCAGCGGTGACGCGAGTTCGATGCCCAGCCGGGGAGATTCCCACATGGCGCAGAAGGCCTCTCCTGCCTCTCCCGCTGCTCCCCTCAGCAGTATACTTCTGATCTGCCTGTTCTGCTCCCCACTCTGTCTCTGGTGAACCCGCTCACCGCCCCACATCTCTGGCCTGTACTCCAGCTTGTATGCATAAATAAATAAATCTTAAAAAAAAAAAAGAAATGCAGCAATTTTCAACAAAATGGAGGGAATTTGAGAGAATTATGTGCAGTATAGTAAGTCAGAAGGATAAAAACAAATATTAGCCAAACAAATATTAGACATTCACAAAACAAAGTTCAACAGTGTAAAATACTTTAAAAATTAATTAGACATCAGTAAACATTCTGAAGTTGAGAGGGAGGGGAAGGAACAAGGGGACACAAGGGATGGAGGGGAAGTAAACTGAGGAAAAATGAGAGGGAAAATAGTTCACCTTACGCATTCAGTTCAGGAATTCTGCAGGTTAGGTAGGCCTTGTTCTAAATTATCTCCAAAGAAGTCTCTACCATGTTGTATCTTGCTCTTTTAGAGAAAACTTTGTAAAACCACTCTTGACAGCTAGTCATGTGTAGGTGCTCCCTGCTGCTTGAACCTCTGGACACAGACCCATGAGGTTGAAAGTCCTCAAAGGGTGGAAACTGCCCTTTAGTATTTGCTTGCTTTCTTTATCTGAACAAGATGGTAAACTACCAGGATGGGTGTTTTAAAATTGCTAATGTTTTTCTTTGTCTTCTGTAAGTGACTATTTGGCTGCTCTGTGTTGGGAGCCAGTTTCTCTCTACTTGCTTTGCAGCAACTTAAGCTCCCTGTTAAATGAAGTTCCTGGAGCTGGTCTCTGGAATGCCCAGTCAGAGAGCTCCCTTGCTAGCCACCTACCCAGCTTGGCCTGCAGAAAGGAAATGATCCCAGCAAGCCAACCCAGGAGAAGGCTGAGCCCAAAGAGACCAAACAAAAGTGGACACAGCCCGCTGGTTTTGATTTTGCAGGTTATCACAAAGCTTGCTGGCATGGAGGAGGAAGAATTGGCATTTTCAACAAAAGAAGAGCAACAGCAGCTCTTACAGAAAGTCTTGGCAGCCACAGACCTGGATGCTGAGGAAGAGGTGGTGGCAGGAGAATTTGGCTCCCGATCTAGCCAGGTGAGTGAATGGGTGAGGTTCCACTGTCTGTACTCCTAAGGGCCAGAATTCTTAGACACACACACATACGCACATTGTATGTGCTTGTGTAGTCTTTTGAAGAGTGAATAATGGAGTTAAACATGACCCCAGGCTGTCACCAGGGTGGCTTTGGGGAGGAATATGATGGCACTGGGGCGGCCACTCTTGGCCTTGGGCAAGTTGGTTCATTGAACTCTGATTTTGTCCTCCGTAATAGAACTGAATTTTTCAACCTGTAATGAAGATCTGAAACTGAACTCATATTGCAGATTCAATACTTTGGGGGAGAAATTTAGATTTTTTTTTCTGAAAATACTCCACTTTTTATTCTGCAGATACATAGTGAATGCCTACTGTGTGCTGGTGTTAGGTTACAATCTTGGGAGAATCCCAAGCATGATATGAAACCAGCCCTTTTACAAATTGGGTATGGAGAGACTGATGAAGAGGGCCAGCCTCTCCAAATTGCGAGTGGTAGTTTTAATAACCAAGGAAACTGACTTAGGTGATTTGTTTTGGATGGCTGCAAAAAATGTTTTCCATCCCCACTTCCGAAATCTTCAAGGATTACATAGAGATTTTAATTGGGGATAGTCAGGTACACCATCCAGATGGCCTCAGCATCATTACTTGAAGCCTGTGTCCTCGGAGTTTCTTGGAGCAGGGAAGGCAAAGGAATGTACACTGTAAAGACAGTGGAGGGCAAAGGAGCCTCCAGTTGCTTGGTTCCAGCTCGTGGTCAAAGACTGTCATTCTCTTGATTGCCTTCTCCAACAGCCAGGCAGATAAAACATGTAACATGTAGTAATTAAAAACAATTATAGGTAATTCTTGACAGGTCCATCCAGAGAGATAAGTAGGCAGGTCCTTTTGAAACTAAATTGACATTAGAGCCAAAATGAGAGCAATGACTCTCACGAAGGAAGGAATATCACCTGGAGAGGTCCTGTCTCTTCAGCCTGAGACTTTCCTTTCCCCAAATGTGGGATGGGCAGCTGGATCGCCTTCTGGACAATCTTCACAGAAACCCCAGGGAACCTTTCTGCCTCTGATTGCATCCCAAATGACTTCGGTCAGTCCCTCTGCTGGGACCAAGCTATTAAAAGTCCTTTCCCAGTGCCTGCTCCATCCTTCCTTGTGACCAGGGTGCTGTAATGCCCAGCACTAAGTCAGAACCTGATGTGTGTGCTATGTGCCACCTGTGTTGAGGGATAACCCTTTTACAGATGAGTTTATTAAGGTGCAGACAGACAGTATTTACCAAGGTCTCTCAGTGAGAGGCAGGGCCAAGATTCACATCCAGGACTTTTTGCTTTCCAGTTGATTCAAAGCCTTATGATGGAGTTGCAGGAGATTTTGAGATACTGTTAAAAATGTTCATAAATTGTTGAGAAGCAAGGTAGCTCTATAGTTAAAAACAGGGAATCCGAAGCCCTTCTGCCTGGGTTCAAGGCCCACCTTTTTAAGAGTCACGTACACTTGTATTAGTTACTTAATCTTTCTGTGCCTCAGTTTCCTCTTCTTTAAGATGAGAATTATTGTGAGGATTAGAAGAGTTAATATGTGTAAATATGTGTAGACCACTAATATGATACCTAGACCATAGTGAATGGTCAATAAATGTTTTTAAAATGTAGTTTATTAAAGTTGTAAATGTTATAAAACTTATGTTTATAAATATTATAAAAGGGGTTTCTTTCCTCTTAGAAACTAACAGTGGGCTGGGTCCCCCCACAGGTGTCTCGGCGCTTTGGCACCATGAGCTCCATGTCGGGGGCTGACGACACTGTGTACATGGAGTACCACTCTTCACGGAACAAGGCTTCCACTAAGCATGTGCACCCACTTTTCAAGCGCTTCAGGAAATGACACCCATGAAATCAGGCAGGTGAAGGCATGGTGCTGGGCACCAAGTTGGGAAAGGGCTTTCATTTTCCACATCCAAGTTCTTTATTTCAGCACTAGCGAGGCCCGTCTAGGTTCAGTATCTGGTGTCTGTATCGAAGAAAGCGCATCCAGAGTTTGATTCTGTCTTCATGGGTCACCTAGATTTTAAAAAGGTGAGGGACAATATATTTTTTGTCTTTTCAGACTTGTTAAAGAGGGGGTTATTTCTGTATATAAAAATTTGTAGTATTTGTATTTATCTTAATGTTCTCCTGAATAAAGAGAAATAGAACACTGAACCACTCTGTATTTTAGATCTTCTTAGATCTTGTCATAGGCATGGCTTAGGTCTAATCACAAAGCTCCATCAAGGCCCCACTTTGTAGCAGGCACAACAGTGTAAGATGGGGCCACACACCCAGGTTAGAGAAGACTTGCCCAGTGGTAATCCCAGTGTTGTGGTAATGGCTGGGAGCTTAAGGAGCATGGCCTAGCTCTGGGGAAGAGCCTGCGCAGTTTATAGAGCTGCTTGGTCACTGTTTAGTGCTAGTGGATTCCATTGCAGCACCCACAGCATGGAAGTTCTTTAGGTCACCTACAGGCTGTCACCTCCTTAGGAAGCCATGGTACACGCAGCTGCTGATAGTTCATCTTTTCTGAGATAATATGGCTTCTTATTTATCTTTGAAAGTACATTTTAGATATTGCTTGTAGACTAGAATCCCTTCTAAGAGCAGCATAAGAAGTCTTGGGTCTTTTGTAATTAGTTCTTTTATTTGCCTTTGGGCATCTTTTTCTCTGGTTCTGGTATTAAAGAAAAAAAGTGTTAAGTAAGAGAGAGACAAGGTAGGATTTCTCCATATAAGAAAGGCAAACATAGGCAGAAGTCACGAATAAAGAGCTTGCTCTCTGGAAGGAGGCTTTATTCTAAAAGGCAGCAGTGTTCACACTTGTGGAGTGTTAAAAGCCTGTGCTAACCCAAGTTTTTAAATCTTCTGTCCCCCATTCCCACCCCCACCCCAGTAGCTCATTATCAGCATTCCACATTATAGCATTGTTACACCTGTGTGGCTGATCCCTGTGACAGCCACAAACCTGTCCTGGGGAGAAGACTGCCTCTTTTGTTAGGAGTGCTTGGAAGCAAAAGCTACTTTCCCTAACCCTTTGGGGACATACTTTTTGACTAGTGATTGGTACAGATAAGCAACTCACTGCATTGTCCCTATAAACCTTGCAAATGTACCTGAGCACCCAAACCCGGGGCCTGTGATTTAAAGTCTGCAGACCTGCCTGATACTCACCCCAGTGGACAAACCCCAAATGTCTCAAATTTGGTTATGACTATTAATATTTCCAGATTCATATCTCATGCAATACCAAACGTTACTTGTGTTTTCACTTTTCTGTCTGTTGCTTACTGTTTCCTTGTTCCCTAACCTGTCTGCCAACAATGCTGAATTTTACCTAACCCCTATGATCCTGGGAAACTTGGACTATTTAAGAAATTCCCTATCTCCTGTGTTCAGGAAAACAGCTTACTGCAAGTACCAGCCCTTATACACATGGCTGAGATAAGATTCACAGCCCCTTGTTTACCTCTGATAAGGCTAGACACAAACTTTCCGAATTCCCATTTTTTCCTCAAATGATTAGCTGTATTTCTTTTCTTCACTGATCAATTAGAACAAAATGATTGTTAACCAAACCCTCAACTTTGATCCACTATCTCATAACTCCTCCTGAGAACAGACTGGACTCAGGGTAGAATATTGTCTGATGGACACACTGACCATGTCACTCCCATTCGTTCCACATCCTGACACCTTCTTTCTACTTGCTTCTTCCTCCCTATAAAAGGAAACCTTGCCTAACCCTTCAGGCACAGATTTTTATGGTCTGTGCATGCTCCCTATCACAGTAGATGTCCTCCCTCCCCATCTTTGCCCACTTTGCAATAATATTTTCAAATAAAGTCTATTTACCATGTCTGTATTTGTTTTTTTACTTGAAAACATGTAACAAATTCCTATTTATTCTCTAAAAGTAAGTTGAGATTTCAGATCCCAACCCTACCCCTAAAAATATTTCTTCTGCTACAATAGGTCCTGGTTGTTGCACTTAGCTGCCTTTTGTTTGTTTATTATGTTTGTATCCTAATAGTCTGAATTATATCTGTACTCAAACACTGGCATATAGTAGATATCCAGCAACTATTGAATAAGACTTTTTTTCCAAGTTTATAGGCATAAAAGAAACACAGTAGCCCTGCCTGCTTATACCTCAAGGGAAGCTGTGAGTAAACTGTGCTCTCATAGCCATCTACCTTATTAATCCTCTTTTTTCCCCTTTTCCTGAACCTGCCCTTACACTCTGGAGGAGAGCTTCCTAAATGAACTGTAGAGAGTTATCTCGGGGCCCTTGAGTCTCCCACTGAACGTTGGTCAGCACATGCATGTAAGGTCCTCCTGAGGTCAGGGAATCATTTCTGTACCCACTGGTCAGAGGGAAAAACCTCACAGTTCACATTCACAGGGCATGTGAATTACTCAGCAACATTTTTCCTGCATAGTATGTAACAAGTTAGACCTAAAACTTTTGTTGCATTGGTACTAACAAAATTTAAAAGCAAGACCCAAAGGGATCAAACTATTTCAAAGACTCCATATCCCAGAGTAAAGTTAAATATTATAAAACAACATCCAGCATCCAATAAGGTATAATTCAGATTTTCTGACATCCAATCAAATTACCAGGCAAGCTAAGAGCCTAGAAAGTGACCTGTAATGAAAAAAAAAAAAACAAAAAACAAAAAACCATAGAAATGACTCAGAAAATGGAATGAATACATAGGGCATTAAAAAGTTGTCACCGTTGCATATGTTCACATTCTAAAGGAAAGATTTAATATAAGTTGACACAATATGTTAAAAAAAGACCCACATTAAATGTCTAGGGATGAAAAGTACAGTGTCTCAAATGAAAAATATACTTTGTGGATATCTTTGTCAGCTTCTGAAATGGTTCCCAAACATCCCAACTTCTGGTATTACAGCCTTTCCATATTCACTTTTGTTGAGTGTGTGAAGTACTAACTTGCTTCTAATAGATAATATCCATCAAAAGTGATGGGCTCACTTACAAGATCAGGTTACAAAAGACTTTGACTTCCATCTTCCATACATACTCTTGACACTTCTCATTTGCTTGCTCAGATCAGGTGAGCTGCCTGGTGGAGAGAGTGAGTGGCCCCATGAAATGCTGAGTCCTGCTGACAGTCACATCAGTGAGATCAGGAACAGTGCCCCCTCCTCAGTAGATCCTTGAGATGATTGCAGCCCTTACCTCCCACCTGGTTGCAGCCTTTGGGAGACCTTGACCAGGGGTCCCAGCTAAGGGCTTGGATTCCTGAAGTCCTGATGCACACAGGAACTGAGATAAAATAAATGTCATTTTAAGTCACTAAATTTTCAGGTAACTTGGTACTCAGTGATAGATAATCAATACAGGTTTTGGTATCAGGAAGGGAATGCTGCTCTTAACACCAGAAATATGGGCATGATTTTGAAACTAGGGAGTAGGCAGAGGCTGGAAAGATTTTGAGAAACATGTTCAAGAACACCTAAATTGTCTTTAATGGACTATTAGTAGAACTCTGACATTGAGACATTGCCAGTGAGTGCTTAAAAGGAAGTGAGGACCATGTTATTGGAAACTGGTGGAAGGGGAAGTTCGTTCATTTACACATTGGTAAAAGATGTAGGGCACCAGTGTCCCATAGACCCGCTAGGTAATAACCCTGCACCAGCATGGAGGGCAGAGCAAGCCCCAGTTGAATAAAGCAAGCCCCAGTCATGTCTGCACCCACAGCAGTGTGGCCCTGAAAACAAAGACTGGGGAGACAGAAAAATTCGAAATGGCCACATGATTCCTCGGGGGGATACTACAGAAAGAGAAGAAGTCTCCAGAACCCAACCACAAAGGCATGGAATATCTGTCTTCCCATCAGATACATAGTTCAAAATTGCCATAATAAAGAAATTAGAATAAATGGAAGAAAACACAGAAAAGTGTATGAAAGATAGGGGATTCTGAAAAGTGAATGTCCTGGAAAAATGAACGGAAGATGAAACTTGAAGCTTTAAGTAAGAAAGTAAACAGTTGCAGGACATAAAATGATCAATAGAGAAGAAAAATATTCAGAGGAAAGCTATGGAAATAGACCAAATGGAAGAATGAATCAGTGAGCTTGAAGACACTAATGCACAATGAATCAAGGTAGAAGAAGAAAAAAAAGAGATGAAGTTAGAAGAAGAAGAAACACTGAAAATTATCCAACTCCTTGAAGAAAGGTTGGAAAAAAAACCCCAAAAACTGCCAGCCAAGACTGCTCTATTCTGTAAGGCTCTCCTTTAGATATGAGGGAGAAATAAATTTCTGTTCTCAAACAGAAACTGAAGGAGTCTGCAAAAACTAGAATCCTCCTCCATCTCCACACACAAGAAATATTAAAAGGATTCTCTTCTAAACTGAAGAGAACATGCATAAATAAATAAAACCACAAAATTAAGGTCAAATGGCAGCAACAGAATTTTACATATCAATAATCATTCTAAATGTAAATGGACTCAGCAATTAAAAGACACTGGATATCTGGTTGAATTAGGAAACAGAATTCAACTTTCTCCTGTCCTCAGGAGACACCTGAGCTCCAAAGATAAACATAGACTCAAAGAAAAGGTTGGAAAGCAATCCTTTAAGTGAATAGGACCCAAAGGAAGGCAGGCCCAGCCATACCTATATCAAACAAAATAGACTTCCAGCTAAAAAGGTAACAAAAGACAGGGATAAACACTATATAATGATTAAGGGAAAAATACATATTCAGTATGTACTCACCAAACAAAGGCTCACCAAAATATATTAGGCAACTACTATCAACTCTGAAAACAACTGATAGAAACACATCTGTGCCTGGGACCACAGTACCTTACTCTCATCAATGGACAGATTAATGACACATAAGTAGGAACATAATAGTCTTAAACATAAAATTAGACCACATGGCACTGTACTCCCAAACTGCAGAATACACATTTTTCTAAAGTGCAAATGGAACATTCTCCAGGATTAACCTCATACTGGATCACAAGATGAGCATCAAAAAAATTAATGAAGATTGTGGGTCTGCTAGACTTAAATGGCATCCTTGGTTGCCATTTTGGTTACAAGTAGTTTTGCATTCAATACAAGGTCAGAACAGCTCAGTTAATCAGTTATCTGACCTAAAAGAATGTAATATACCAGACCCTATAATGCTCCTTTCAAATTAAAATGAGCAGGGTGGTTGATCACCCTGGGACAATGGGCATACAGCACTAGGTATGACCAGGAACACCCAGGGAGCCATTGACTGATGTGTGACTTTGCATCCCGCACTGATCAGTGGGATGCCTTGTCAGAAAGATTGGAACCATGGTGGGAGTCTGGGGCTTGGTTTCCATTGCAACATCAGGTCATCAAGCAGATAAAAAATAGCTGGTCAGCAGGCTCATGTCCCTGCTGAATCCCTAGATGTCATAAGCACATTTTCAGTTTTACCCACCCTTTTCCTTTGTTTCCCTACCCAATGTAATTGACGCTGTATGGTTATTTTATCAATAAAAAGGTCAGGATTTTGTTCTTTCGGCAGCATCCTGCATTGTACCGCTTCTACATCCTACGTTGTACATCCTGCATTGTACAAAGCAATGATTACCACTTCTTTGACAGTGTGGTGGTGTTGATGCAACGGAAGATTGTGTATTTTCTGACCATAAAGGTATCAAACTAGAAATCAACTACAAAAATAATCTAATAGGTGGAGATTGAACTGAAATGCTACTGGGTTAATGAGAACATCAAAAAGAAATTAAAAAATACTGACAGACAAATGATGACAACACAACTTTCCAGAACGTATGCAGCAAAAGCAGTCCTAAGGGAGAAGCTTATAATACAGTCCCACACCAGAAAAGAAGAGCTCATATAAATAACATTATTTCTCATCTTATGGAACTAGAAAACGAAGAATGGAGCCAAAAGGCAGCAGAAAAAAGGAAATAATGAAAATCAGAGCAGAAATAAATAAAATTTAAAAGGTCATTGAAACAATGAAACCATTAGTTGGTTCTTCTTAAAGATAAACAGAATAGGGGCCCCGCTGGTGGCACAGCGGTTAAGTGCTGCGCTGTGGAGCCGTCGGCAGGGGCGATGCAAGTTCGACACCCGGCCAGGGAGATTCCTACATGGCACGGCAGACCTCTCCTGCCTTGTCCGCTGCTCCCCTCAGCAGTGTATTTCCGTCCATCTGCCTGTTCTACTCCCCACTCTCACTGGTGAAACCTCTCGCTGCCCCATGCCTTTGGCCTGTACCCCAGCTTGTATGCATAAATAAATAAAATCTTTTAAAAAAATAAAAATAAACAGAATAGGCAAATCTCTGGCTCACTAAGAAAAAAAGGGAGAAAACAAACGGGATAAAAAATGAAAGTACACCAGACTGCAGAATCCAGATGATAATAAAAGATTGCTATAAGCATTTTTATGCAAGCAATTTCAGCAAACTATATGAGCTACACAGATGCTTCGAACTATAAAATCATCCAAGACTGAATAGGAAAGAAGTAGAAAACCTGAACAGATCAGTCACAGTCAAGAAAATTGAAATAGTAATCAAAATTCTCCCCCAAACCTGAAGTCCAGGACCAGATAGCTTCACAAGTGAGTTCTAGCAAACTTTCAAAGATGAATTAATACCTAATTTGCTCAAATTTTTCAAAAAAAATTGAGAGACCAAGTCCATTTTATGAGATCATCATTATGCTAATACCAAAATCAAAGACAACACAAAAAGAGGAAACTACAGATCAATTTCCCTAATGAACACAGATGTAAAAATCCTCAGTAAACATCTTAGTAAACTGAAACCAACGATGCATCAAACGGATTATTATACCACGAACAAGTGGGATTTATACCAACAGCACATGGTTGGTTCAACATCTGAAAATAAATCAACATAATTCACCATATTAGTGAAAAGAAAGATAAAAGCCATGTAATCCTATCAATGGATGCCAAGAATTTGATAAGATTCAACATCCATTTATGATAAGATTCAACATCCATAGAGATATATGGAACATACCTTGATGTAATAAAAACCATATATAACAAACTCACAGCTCACATCACTCTCAATGGTAAAAACTGAAAGCTTTCCATTAAGATTTGCTATGAGACAAGGATGCCCACCCTCACCACTGCTGCTGAACATAGTATTAGAAGTTCTGGCTAGAATAATCAGGCAAGAATATGATATAAAAGAAATTCAAATTGGGAAAGAAGTAAAGATAATATTTGCAGATGACATGACAATCTAAAGACAACCCTAAAGACTCCACTGAAAAACTAATAGAAAAATAAGCCAGTTCAGCAAAGTGGCAAGTTATAAAAGCAATACACAGAAAAAGGTTGCCTTCCTATATGCAAACAATGAGCTAGAAGATAAGAAACTAAGGAAACGACCCCATTTACAGTCACACCAAAACAAAACAAAGTAAGTCCATAGGAGTAAACCTAATAAAGGAGTGAGGGACATATACACAGAAAACTATAAGACCTTGTTGAAAGAAATGAAAGACACAAAGATATTTCTTGTTCATGGATTGGATGAGTCAACATTGTCCAAATGGGCATCCTACCTAAAGCAATTTACAGATTCATTGTAATTCCAGAAAAAATCTCAATAGCACTGTTCCATAAAATGGAACAAATATTGCTGAAGTTCATATGAAATCACAAAAGATCCTGAATAGGCAAAGGTGTTCTGACTAAATGGGATAGAATGGGAGTATTACACTTCGAGACTTCAAATTATACTACAAAGTCATAATAATTTGAAACAGCATGGTACCAGAACAAAAATATTTACAGAGCAATGGAATGAAATTGAAAGGCCAGAAATAAAACAACACATATATGGTCAACTTATCTATAACAAAGGAGCAAAGAATATACACTGGAACAGAAAAAAGTCTCTTCAATAAATGGTGCTCAGAAAATTGGACTGCCGTATGCAAAAGAATGAAACTAGACCATACATAAAAATCAACTTAAACTGGATAAAAAAAATTTGGATGTAATATCTGAAACCTGAAATATATGGAAGCAAACAACCTATGATATAAACTTCACAAATATCTTTGAGAACTCATCTCCAGAAACAAGGAAAATAAAGACTACATCAAAGTAAAAAGCTCTGGACAGCAAAAGAGACAGTAACCAAAATGAGGAGACACCCTTCTGATAAGGGAAAATATTTGCACACTGTATATTTGTTAAGAGACAGATATTGCAGATCTACAAAGACCTCACACAACTCAACAAAATACAAAACAAAGAACCCAACCAAAAGATGGGCAGAGGAGTTAAAAAGACACTTCTAAGAAGAAATGCATGTGGCCAACAGACATATGAAAAGAAATTCCACCACTTATTATGAAGAAAATGAAAATCAAGGGCCTCCCTGGTGGCGCAACAGGTTAAGTCTCAGCATTATGAAGTTATCTGCAGCCACTGCAGCACAAGTTCAATCCCTGGCCAGGGAGCTTCCTACATGGCACAGCAGACCTCTACTGACTTGCCCGCTGCTCCTCTCAGCAGTGTATTTCAGTCAGTCTGCCTGTTCTGCTCCCCACTCTGTCTGGTGAATCTTCTCAACTCCCATACCTCTGGTCTACACCCCAGCTTGTATGCATAAATAAATAAATCTTTAAAAAAATGAAAATCAAAACCACAATAGATATCACCTCACACCTCCGAGAAGAGCCCATATTAAAAAAAGAAAAACAAACAAACAAAAACAAGTGTGGAGAGTATGTAGAGAAAAAGGAACTCTTTCACAGTGCTGGTGAAATGTAACCTGGTCCAACCACCATGGAAAACTGTGGAGGTTCCTCAAAATAGTAAAAATGGATCTACCATATGATCCAGTGATTCCACTCCTAGGAATCTACCTAAAGAACATACAAAAAAGAAATCTGAAAGGAAATTTACACCTCTATGAATATTGCAGTACTATTCACAATAGCCAAGATATGAAAAAAACCTAAATGCCCCCAAACAGATGAATAGATCAAGAAGACGTGGTATATATACACAATGGAATATTATTCAGTGATCAAATAATATAAATTGCCATTTACAGCAATGTAGGTATCGAACTGGAAGGGAGAATCCAAAATAAGTCAAAATAAGTCAAATGGGAAAGGATAAGTTTCTAATGGTTCAACTTATATGTGGCTTACAGAGAAATCAAAGGGTCAGACAGAAAACTTGAAAGCTGACCATAGATATGAGGCATCTAAGGAGGGAGTAAGCGGGGTCAAAACTGGGCAGGGGAAGAGCAAAGTGGACATGGTGATGGACTATAGGTGATTTGGTGGTGGGAGACTAGAGTGAGCACATCTGAGGGGAAAAGTCATATATTGCCCCCAAATTAACAACCATGTAAGAAAAAAGTACTGAAATAAAAACTTAAAAAAAATAAGCACATAGGTTTGAGGTGTACAATCTACATAATTTTCTTTCTAAGGAATTTTAACATTTCTTGCAAGATAGGTCATTGGTGACACAGTCCTTCATTTTTGTTCTAGAAAGTTTTTATTTCTCTTTTACTTTTCAAGGGTAATTTTTCTGAGAACAGAATTCCATGTTGTTAGGTTTTTCAACAATACTTTAAACATTTCACACTCTCTTCTTTCCTGCATGATTTTTGAAGGAAAGTCTCTTTGCTCTTCAATAGCTAAGGTGCTTTTCAAAAGGAAAGATCTCTCTCAGATTTTTTTGTCTTTGATTTTCTGCAGTTTCAATATGACATACTAGTTGTAGATTTTTCTTTGTATGTATCTTCTTGGTGTTTCCTGAGCTTCTGGATCAGTGATTTGGTGTCTGTCATTAATTTTATAAGTTTTCATAATTTTATAAGTCACCATTACTTCAAATATGTCATTTTTGCCACTATGAGTATGTTATACCTTTTTGAATTGTCACATAGTTCTTAGTCTATTGTTTTTTTTTCATTCTTCTCTTTGCGTTTCTATTGATAACCTATCAAAGGCTTACAGTCTTCATTTCTGTTAACAGTGTTTTTATGTTTTAGTGTTTTCTTTAAATTTTTGAGAGTTTTTTTGAGAGCAGAGAGTTTCCCTCTCTACTTATATTGCCTATCTATTCTTTCATGTTATTTCTCTTTTACATTCGTGCCAACGGCATGTTAGTCATAATTATTTAATTTCACAGTCTGATAATACTGACATTTCTGTCACACCTGAGTATGGTACTGATGGTTGCTCTGTCTCTTCACAGTGCTTTTTTGTTTTTTAGGATGCCTTTTAATTTTTGTTGAGTCAGACATGATGGACTGGGTAAAAGGAAAGAGGGTAAATAGTCCTTTAGTGTGAGATTTGAGTGGCTAAGAATTAGGTTGTGTTTACTATTTGCTTTAGCTGTAGGTGACAGAGGCCAAATTTCCTCATTTTCATGGTGTTGTCTGTCCTCATTGCACAGAATCCCTCATATTTCCTTTCACTCTCCTGGAAGTTTTAGGGAATTTTTCTCTGATCTTCATTGTGAGAACCTAGTAGAGCCCCTGGAGGTATAACTCACATAAGTGTGATGGTTTCCCTAAGATGAAATCCCTGATGTTTTAGTCTCCAACTTGTCTACACTGAGCCTCCAGCAATTCTCAATCACAGCCTAACTCTCCTTAATGCTAGTTCTTGTGGAAGTTCTCCTCTAGGGATTCACCTTTGGTAAGTTGTGATTCTCTGTATCCACCTACTGGTCTCATCAATTTATGGAGTAACAGCTTACCCTGTAACTTCAGTTTTCTGTCTGTAAATGTGATAACTTGCATGAAATGGACCAATTCTTTGAGAGATGCAATCTACCAAAACTTTCGCCTAACATGGACATTTACATCTATGTTTCCTTCTAAGGGTTTTCTATTTTTGACTCTTACATTTAGATATTTGGTCTATGTTTAGTTAATTTTTGTATATGGCATGAAATAGAAATCCAACTTCATTCCTTTGTACATGGATATCCAGAAGTTATATACCATTTGTTGAAAAAACGATTCTTTCCCTCATTTAATTGTATGGCCTCTTGTCAAAATATATTGATTGAAGATGTATGGGTTTATTTTTGTCTATTTAGGTGGCCATCATTATGCCACTACCGCCTTATCTTAATTATGTGGTAATATTGATTATGTAGTAAATTTTAAAATGAAAGAGTGTGAGTCCTCCAATTTTTTTCTTAGGATTGTTTAGGCCATTCTGGGTCTCTTGTATTTCCATATGAATGTTAGGATGTGGTGGTCAATTCTACATAAAAGGCAACAATGATTTTGGTAGGGATTATATTGAACCAATTGATCAATTTGGGGGAGTACTGCCATCTTACTAAATTAAGACTTCCAATTCATATATACAGATGACTTTATTTAATTCTTGAGTTTTCTTTCAACAATAGTTTGTAGTTTGTAGTATCTAAGTCTCATACTTCTTTTTTGAACTTTATTTTTGACACTATTGTAAGTATAATTGTTTTCTTAATTTGTTCATCACTAGTGTAAAGGAATACAACCAGTTTTGTATATTGACCTTGTATCCCGTAACTCCGCCAAACTCCTTTATTAGCAGAAATGGTTTGTGGCTGAATTCCTTACAATCTTCTACATGTAACATCAAGTCATTTGCAAAGATAGTTTTATTTCTTGCTTTCCAATATGGATTTCTTTTATTTCATTTTCTTATTTAATAGAACCTCTAATACGATGTTGAATAGAAATGGCAAAAAAAAAACCCAGATACCCTTACCTTATTTTGATGTTAGGGAGAAAGCTTTAGTCTTTATTCATTAAATATGGAACCATTTTTTAAAAAATGGATATGCTTTACCATGTGCCCAAATATTATCATCTCCATTTTTCAGATAAGGAAACTGAGGCTTGGAGTAGTTGACTTAGTTGCCAGACCTGAGAGATGGTAATTGGAAAACACAGGATTTGAATCTGTTGATCCGCAAAGGCTCTTTGTACTATACCCTTCTGCTTGGAGTGGCTGGCAAAAAGGAAAGCATAGGAAGAGAGGGGAAACAAAGAGGACTCAGTGGCTTAAAGGGCAGATTTTCTCTACTCTACAAATGACTTTGGAAATCATTCATTCCATTAATACGTCTACCTTTCACCAGGCCTTCTAACCCCGAGACAGTGGGAAACTCACAGTGTGGCCTTTTTCTCTGCTCTTTCATCAGCAGACTTGCTGAACATTGATAACATTCAGGGCCTCTGGTCCTGTCTCTGACGTTGCCTGAAAGGACCACCAGAAGCCTTGGGCCTGGTGTTTCAAAGAGCTGTTTGTTGGTCTAACCCAACACCTCACAAAGAGCTACCATCACCGATGCGTTCTGGGTGAGGTGGCCGCCACTTGAGGATGCAGTAAGCTCTTAGTTTCCCCCGTTTGTAAAATAAACTTCATATTTGTTGTTGTTGTTCCAGTAGCCTAAAGTCTCTTGCAATTGTGCATGTGGGTGAGAACCCACAGACAGTGACCTGTCCTCTCATCAGGTGCTGTCCTTCGTTGTTTTTGGCCTTTTGACATTTTGGGGCTTTTTGGTGGCTCTTGCCTCAGAGCCTGGGCAGTTGTGCCCCGTCTGTTCCACTTTCAGTTGGCGACCATGAAGGGACTGTACACCCCTGTCCGCTCCGCTTTCACTATCAGACAGGTTTTCTCATTAATGAGGCTCCCACAGAACTGAAAGAGTGAATCTGCAAGATTGAGCACCTCTCAGAGCCATGATTAATTCACCAAGTAAATACCACTCTGTACAGGAAAACACCAGAATGTGCTGACTCACGTAACTGGGAAGTCAGGGTTAGGTTAGTGGTGGCAGAACTCTTCCGGGCACCTTTAAGGTAGTGTGTCAGATGAAGGGGATCAAGGTTCCCTCTTCTGGTTTGCAATGTCCTTAGTCAGTTGCTCTGTGTCTCTACTGAATGCTCTGGGAAAGTTCCACGAGGACTTCAGTCCCCCTGGGGTGAGGGGCCCTGCGCAGCCAACTCCATATAAACCACTTAGATCAGGTGGGCAGCTCTGAATTTTATTTGTTTTTTAGTTGAGGTAATACTAGTTTATAATACTATATGACTCAGAGGTATAGGAAAGCAGGGTGTTTTGAAAGATGAAGGAGTGGCTCTCCAATAAAGTGAGAGTGAGCAGACAATATTATCTCTGACGAGGCTTCTGCCTATGTCTGCCTTTCTTTACAAAGTTTCATTCATTATCTGTCACATCATGAGTATCTAAGAAATGTTAACTGTTATGAAACATGTCCCCACTAAAGTAACAGAGCTGATGCCAATCCCAAACAAAAGGAATCAGTTGTTCCAACAACAAAATCTGTTTATTTGGGGAAAAACAAACAAAAAAAACTGAAAAAGAGGACAGATTGGAAAGTGTCTCTTGGGGAGACCCATGTGCACTTCCCAAATCAAATATCTGAAACCTCTTATATATCTCCTCAGGAAGACCTACTACTCCCTCCCAGGGGGTGGAGAAGCAGCATCACTTCCTGTTGGAGTTGCCAGGCATATCGGGTCCTATACTTTGCTGATTACACATGTATGAGAACCCTCATTAAATAGGGATTTTGTCTATTATTTTTAAATGGCCTATTCTGAATATGTAACAGGGTGGTCCCCAGGAAAAGGGGAGGTTCCAGGTTCCCTGCCTCACTCAAGGAAGGGTAGAGCTGGCAAGGAGAAGGCAAAGCTGGAGAGGGGACTGGAGGTGGGAAGGAAGTAGGTTGGAGAGCCTGAAGGAGCCCTGAAGGAGGCACATGGAGCAGAGAGACATGTGAAGCAGCATTTGCTTCTTGGTCTCAGACTGCTTCAAGCAGATGTGGGAGAGAGACCTGTGGTGTGGTTAACAATGGCAGCTTTTATCTTGATTCTGATTTTGCTCCTGTCCCTCCCGTGCTGGGCCCCTTCTGCCCTTTTCCTAGGGGTCCCCACCAGGAGGTGACTTAGACTTGTGGCAGACTTTTGGGCTTCAGTGGCCCTGCTTTGAGCCAACCCTGTTTGGCTGGGCATTTACCCATGAGGGAATGGGTAACGGTGGGTGCTTGATTTGGAAACTATATTCTTTCTCTTTTCTGTATTTCACACTAAATGTATTAAAGTTCCTTTCCAGTAAAGATCTTATACACTGGAGTATGTTTTGGCAAAACAGGTAGAGTAAAAGTAAACTTGGAAACCGGTTTGGATTCAAAAGTTTACTTTGCTCTTACTAATTCAACTCTTGAGCATGTCTTTTAAGTTTCTTTCATATGAAATGAGGATAATGTGCCATGTCAGAAGCCGTTTAATTCTCATAACTACCCTCTGACATGGCACATTATCCTCATTTCATGTGAAAGAAACTTATAGACAGCTCCTTAAACACTGGTTCAATGTCTTCCTCTTTCACTTCCTTGCAACTATAGTTTTATAAATAAGAGTTGCAGATTTTTAACCAAATTCTAGAAATTGAATAAGCATGTTCTTTGCTTCACTCACATATAATTATTTAAATGCAATGTAGATTAAGCAGACTTGAAAGGCTGTAAACTAATATCAAAAATAATTTTTTTGGCCTAATAATGATACACTGTTCATACATTTTTTGGTTTACCTTATGGTACACTTAGAACTGTAAGGTTGAGCGATAGAAGAGGCAAGGAAGCAGAGGGGAATGTAAGATAAAGAGGCCTTTATTAGCAACTCCCGGAGGAGGTTCACACATCCCAGGCGGGGGTCTGTGGAGTGGCACCGAGCAACCAGGGGCGTGGGTTTTTATATGGGGTGAAGGAATTCCAAGGGTGGGGGCAACTCCATTTGGAGCTGGTGGCCTTGCAGGTGCATTCATGCTGGCCCGTCTGGGTAGTAGGGACATGAGTATCCCTCCAAGGTCACACATCTTCGCCGAGATTCTTCACAGAGCCCTCATTGTTGGGGAGGGCCTGGTTGAGCCTAACATGCCCACCTTTTGATCATAGGGATAGGGGCCACGTTTGTCATTTAGCTACTTCCTGCTGAGAGGAGTCGTAGTGGGATTGCGTGGTCATGTCCAGACTCAGCAGCGGTTGGCCTGGGCGTAGGAGGAGCTGGTTGAAAGTAGTTCGGGTCATCGTCCGGATGCGGCTGGAAAGAAAGCAGAGGAAACAGGGTGCAAAGGCAGAGAATAAAGCAATTAGTATCAAGGATCCCAGGAGGGGGGTGAGCCAGGCCATGAGTGGGGACATTACCCACTGCCAGAGATAAGAGTCATCATTTTGTCTCCAGGATCATAGATCGTTGGCTGGTTCTTTCAGTTTATTTTTATTTTATTCCACCAGTCCTGATTTATTTATATAGTAGCAGCACTCCTTCCTGAGAAAGAGACATGTCCCTCCTTTTTTCAGCCGTTAAAAGGTCCAAGGCCCTCCTGTTTTGGAGGTCGACTCCTGCTAGGGACGTTATCTGTCTCTGAAGGGAAAGAATAGATGTGGAGGAAGACTCTATGGCCCCCTCGAGTTTTTCCAAGAGATCATGGAAAGAGGAGAGGCTGACCCCAAGGGCCCCTCCGGACAAACCGACTGCTGCAGCTGAGGACGCTAAACTGATGCCTAATAGGACCTGGAGGAAGGCAGCCCTTTTTTTTCTTGGTGTGTGGGAGTAAAAGGGCAAGTTCTGACTCAGTGTTTAGCATAAGCTGAGGGGTACCCATGGCCGGTATGCAGGGCCCCTTGGTGGAAGCGTTAACGGAGGTGCGTAAGGTGGTGTTACACCAAAAGATAGAGCCCCGGAGGAGGTTGAATTATAGAGGTTGTGTTAGATACGGAGGGGCAGATGGTTGGAAATGATTGGGGACCTGTATTATAGCATGGGGAGTTAGCCCTGGCTTGGGAGTCCCAAAGTGGAAGTGAGCCCAGTGTTTTGCACTGGCCCTGGGAAGGTGGGGAGGGAGTGGGGGTAAGGGGAGCAGTGAGAGGAACTGTTGCTAGAAGAGGGAGCTGGAGGGAGGCACAGAGGAAACAATGAGTGAGAGAAGAGTTGAACCCTGTCTGGTTGAGCCATTTTAGCGACTGGGCTATGAGGTCCATCCAAGAAGGAAAAAGGGATGGTATATAAGGTTTTTTGAAGGGGTTGTATGTCAGCTTTAAGCAGTGCTTTGGCCTGGAGGACAGAGTTAACTATTTGGACAGAGGAGTTTGGTCCCGGAAAGTACTGTCTCGAGATAAAGATAGTGGAAGTAGGTTTTGCCACATTTAAGTGCTAGATGTTTGTCCTACAGCTATTATAAACAGGAGGAGAAGTAGGGGGTAGAGCCAGGCACAAGAGGAGGAGAAAGGAAAAGAGGGAGGTTTGAAAATTTCTGTAGAGTTTCCTGGAAGACCTGATCTTTGATCCAGAGGAGGACATCTTCTGGGGAGGGGGAATCGGGGTAAAACCAGGAGATACTGCGTAGAAGCATGAACACAAAAGACCTAAACCTACGTGTTAGGAGGATAACCTACGTGTTATCCAGAGTTACGAGAGAAGCGGAGGGTCAGGATGACTATGTGTGGTCCCGTCCACAGAGGCTGACGAGGCCTAGGTGTAAGGTTTTTTAGCAATACCTGGTCACCGGGATGGAGCTGTTTAACCTGTGGGTTTCCAGGCTCTGGTTGGGGCAGGCAGCGGTTCACGTGTTCCCGGAGCAGCTGCTGGAG